>PVIY010010607.1:0-37510 GCA_004026745.1 Myrmecophaga tridactyla | reverse complement strand
AAGGCATCCATCCAGGGAAAGCTACCTTGGTTCAAGAAGGTTGATGAAGTTCAGAGTTTCTCTCTCAAGTGTAAGGGCACATGGTGAACACAGTCATGGTTTCTCCCTAGCATCATCTGCTAGCTTTCTCTCCTGGCTTCCTGTTTCATGAAGCGCCCTGGGAGGCATTTTCCTTCTTCATCTCTAAAGCGCTGGCTGATGGACTCTCTGCTTCATGGTGCTGCAGCAGTCTCTGCTCTCTCTGAATTTCCCATTCTCCAAAATGTTTCCTCTTTTATAGGACTTCAGAAACTAGTCAAGATCCACCCAAATGGGTGGAAACATGTCATCACCTAATTCTGCTTAACAACCACACTTGATTAAATCACATCTCCAGGGAGATGATCTGATTACAGTTTCAAACATACAGTATTGAATAGGAACTATTCCGCCATTTTACAAAATGGGATTTTGATTAAAACATGGCTTTTCTAGGGTCCATACATCCTTCCAAAACAGCACACTGTCCCCCAGATATTTTCTACTGGCTTCTGCCTGCATGTTTGTGGGATTTCCTTATAAGGATTAACCATTTTGACTTACCTCTTCTACCAAATCTAGTTTACAAAAAACAAGATACTGTTCTCCATTGTATTCAGATCAAAGATCTCATCCCACAGACATGTCACCATCGCTGCATGTAGAGTTTTATACGCTTCTCTGATGTGTATGCCGCTCGGCAGCATACTCAAATCTCCCTGTAGCAACAAACAAGCCCATCAATATATTTATAAACTCCCAAAATTACCTAGCAGGATGGTACAGTGCAGAGAACATACGATTTAGAATCACACTGACCTAGGCTTTCGCCCCTATTCACATATTAACGTGTGACCTTGCATAAGTTCCTTAACTTCTCTGAGCCCATTTCTTCCATTAAAAAACAAAACAAAACAACAGCAAAAGCAGGCAAGTTGGGATGGTATAAGGTAATATAGTAGCTACTTGATAAAGTTGGTAATTTCTGCTCAGATGAGCACAAACATGGATTGATAAGGAAGGCAGCAGGACAGGTGAACAGTAGCCAGTGAGTCTGCCTGTCTCTTTAAGGGGTCAGGGCCAGCACATTCCTCAGGCTTGCTGGGAAAGATGGCCTGATTTGAAATTCTATCTTGGACAGAGCCTTGGTTGCTTCTCTGTTTCTGTACCTCTGGCTTCCTTGCTCGCAGCTGGCAGGGCCAGCTTCTCCGGAAACGCAGGGGTGCGTGACTAAGGTAGAAGGATGAGCAGCTGCTGCTTGTTAGAGTAGGCGGGTTGGTTGGAAGACAGATGACATAAAAGCTGCACATGGAAATTCCCAAACGCCACTGCTCAAATAACATCATGTGTCTAAATCTTTGCCAGGAGGGAGACCTGGGGCCTTTTTTTCTCTAGACACTCTGTAGCTCTCTTCTTTCACTACTGACTTTTTTGTTCTTCTCTAGTAGGTAAGGCATACGATGCACGTTTGTTGGTCAATTGCTTTTAGTTAATAAGGAAAACACTGGCTTCTTTGAATATACCACGTTTCCACATCTCTGTACCTAAGTGTCTGCTGTTCCCCTCACCGTAAAAGCTGTTCTCCCTCTGCCTACGGTAAACTGGAGCCCTAACACTCAGATCAAATATTAGCTCTTCTCAATCTCCCTTTCCTCATCCCACCTTCCCTTCCAGGCTGTCACCAAGCCTAAACTTATTTCGGTTATTGTGCTTCACACACTGAATCGTGTTTGTTGAGGTATTTTTCCCTTGTGTCTTAGTTTGCCAAGGCATCTATGGCAAGACCACACAGTGGTTGGCTTAAACAGCAGGAATTTCTTGTCTCACAGTTGTGGAGGTAAGAAGTTCAAAATCAAGGTATTGGCAGGCCACGCTTTCTCCAAAGTCTGTGGCATTCTGGTGGTGGCTCAGTCTCTGCCTCCATCACACGGCCGTCTGTCTCCTTATGTCTCCCCCTCCTCATTTCTACTTCTGTGTCCAGTTTTCCTATGTTTTTAAGGTCTCCAGTCATTTTGAATTAAGGCCCACCCTGGCTCACTTTGGCTTCATCTTAATAGGACCTTTGAAGATCCTATTTACAAATGAGTCCATACTCCCAAGACCCAGGTTAGTACTTGAACATGTTTGTGGGGGATATGATTCAATCTTCAACACCTTGATAGAGTCAAGGATTCTTGCGGGCAGGAATTGTTTTATTTTTGATTCCCAAGTACTTAACTCGTAGTAGGCACTCATTAAATATTTGTTAAATTGAGTCGAAATTTTCTATCCTTGGCAAAATGTTCTAGTTTGCTAGCTGCTGGAATGCCATATACCAGAAATGGAATGGCTTTTTAAAAGGGGAATTTATTAAGTTGCAAGTTTACAGTTCTAAGCCTGTGAAAATGTCCAAATTAAAGCAAATTATAGAAATGACCAAATTAAGGTGCCAATAAGAGGTTACCTTCACTCAAGAAAGGCCGATGAAGTTCAGGATTTCTCTCTCTATTGGAAAGGCACATGGCAAACATGGTGACATCTGCAAGCTTTCTCTCCAGGTTTCTTGTATTGTGAAGTTCCCCCAGGGACGTATTCCTTCTTCATCTCCAAAAGGTCTCTGACTGCATGGGTTCTCGTGGTTCTCATGGCTCTCCCACTTTCTCCAAAATGTTTCCTCTTTAAAAGGATTCCAGTAAATTAATCAAGACCCACCTGGAATGGGTGGAGTCACATCTCCAATCAAAAGTTAATAACCACAATTGGGTGAGTCACATCTCCATGGAGAAAATCTAATAAAAAAGTTTCCAACCTACAGTGCTGAATAGAGATCCACAAGATGGATCAGGATTAAAACATGGCTTTTTAAGGTACATAATCCTTTCAAACACAGCACAGCATGTTTGATAATTTCTAATTTCTCATTAATTTTAGTTAGGTTAAAGCAGTAAGTAAAAGTCTGTGTAGATTGAGCACTTCAACGCTTTTGGGAGTATTGGGTACTAGGCATGCCACCTGTACCCCAGGAGCAGTAGGAACAATGGTAGTAAATGTTAACCCAGCAGTGAAGCAGAAGAATCAAGAGCCATTTGGAAACCAAAGAGTCACATTTCATAGTCCATTGTTTGCATAGTTCAGAGATAATTTTTGGTAGTTCAAAGTAGATCTCTAGGTATATTCAGAATTTTCTTGGATGTAATCAGACTTCCTGGAGGGAGTATGGAGTTGCAAAGCCCACTTACTTTGCAAACAACTTGAGAAAAGCAACAAGACTGAGAGTCTTGGATTCAAATCCTGGCTCTGCCACCTGTTACTTGTGGGACCTTATTACCTCTCTGAGCCTTAGTTTCTATCAGATCCAGAAGGGGGATAATATTTATTTTGAAGGGTTGTTGTGATGACTACATAGTATGTGTAAAGTGCCTATTCTGGGTCTAGTTCTTCCTGGTGTTTAACAGGTGGTAGTTTGGATAATTTGTAAATATTGGAGTGGGCAGGATGATAGTTTGGGCAACGTCTGATTGTTGTGTTACCTATGACTAGATTTGGATATATGCAGGAGGAAGTCAGACTAGAATTTAAAAAGGTCAGTCTAGCTACTTTGTTTAATGCATGTTAAATAAATACCTAATGAAGTTTGCAGTGACTTAACAAAGGCCTTAAAGGGGTTTTCCAGTTTTCACTGTTAGGATTGTTTCTCATCATGGCCCCATACTTTCCTATTTTGATGTGTCCTCCTACCTCAGGAGGGCTTTCTGGCCATCCCACCAGGAGCTCTGGACAGTGTCCTGCCTGAGGTGTGGTGGTAAGGTTTTTGCTCACTTTTCCTTTGTCCCTTCCTGCCTGCCTCTCTTGCCCCTGGGTCTTATCTTGTCCTCTGGGGAGGTATGTTAAGTGCTCTGCCAGTCTGCCTGTATGCCTGGACTGTTTTTTCTCACTGCCAGTAACTCTTGGATTCCAACTCCAAACATGGTATCCATCTGGGGTCACCCTTCCTTCCGGTGCCAAGAGAAACGCATTCCAAATGGAACACAAGTGTGCCTCCCGTGCTGGACTCTCCTCATTCTGCTCGGGCACAAGAGACAGCAAGATGGGGCCACTTCATCCCACACTCTACTGAAGTTTTCAGTCCCACAGTCCACCTTTTCCCTCTGGAAAATTCAGGTTTTCTGCTGAGAGCCAAGTTTGAAGACGGTGCTACGAAACCTGGAGCCGAGGAAGCCTGCCAGAGCTCAGTGGGGAGGGCCAGAGCCTAGCTGAAGAAGAGAGAGGAAAAGGGAGAGGGAGAGAGACAGAAAGAGGGAGTGGGGAGAGCTTTTAAATTCTCCAAGAAGTGTATTATGTTTTGCCATTCATTCCCAAAGCCTCTTGCAGCATTCCTCCCAGGAAAGGTGGAATCGGTAGTGAGAAGCCGGGGGTGAGAAGGCACCTAGGAAGACAGATATACCCATTGTCCAAGTTTCCTATGTGGGGACAGTTTTAGCCCAGCAGGGCTAAAGGCTGAAGATGATGAGCCTGAACCACAGCACGGCGAGCCGGCTCCTCTGGCAGGGGCCGGCATGTGTTGGCTGGAGGCAGGATGTGGAAGGGGCTTACTACCATCTGGCCAACTGCTTATTGCTCCTGGGTTTCATGGGGGGCAGCGGGGTGTATGGATGCTTCTACCTCTTTGGCTTCCTGGGCACGGGCTACCTGTGCTGCGTGCTGTGGGGCTGGTTCGATGCCTGCGGCCTGGACGTCGTCCTCTGGAGCTTCCTGCTGGCAGTGGCCTGCCTGCTTCAGCTGGCACACCTGGTGTACCGCCTGCGTGAGGACTGTCTCCCCAAGGAATTCGAGCTCCTCTACAAGACCCTGTGCCTGCCCCTGCAGGTGCCCCTGCGGACTTACAAGGACATTGTTCACTGCTGTGAAGAGCAGGTCTTAACTCTGGTCACGGAGCAGACCTACGCTGTGGAGGGCGAGACACCCATCAACCGCCTGTCCCTGCTGCTCTCTGGCCGGTAAGCTGCTCTGCCATTACCCGGTGTTCCCCTTCCCAGCCCACTCTTCTGGTTTCCCCCGTGAGTCCCTTCCCATCGAAGGAAGAATGTGGCAAGTGAAACAGACCAAATTGGATTTTTCTAAGTGTGGGCTTGCTTCCTCTTTCTTAACATTTTCCAAGAGGATACCAGATCACAAGGCAACTTCCTGGTTCATAAAAAATGTTGTGTGTACACTTGCTGCTGGGAGGTGTGGGGTGCATGTTTCTTGAGCCCTGGCCTAAAATGAACACACACACACACACATACACACCAGTGTGCTCTGCTTATCACTATAAGCCTTTAGGGGAGTGCTTCTGGAAAACTAAACATTTCAATCAGATTAATTTGCTCCTTCCATATACATTCAATAAACATTTCCTAAGTGCCAACTATGTGCAAGGAATAATGCCAGAAATAGAGATTTCCCCTAACTGTTGTTTTGGGGGTGGCCTGCAAAGACTGTGTGTGGTGTAGCCACTCTACGTCAGGTATGAAGAGGGAATAGCCCTTGACCTCTTCTTCCAATCCTGGTTTTTCCATGGAGATTCTTGCTGACCTGGAAGTCAGCTGCTGTAAATCCAAGAGGCAGACAGTAAGATGGGGGTGGTCACGCCCATACTTGTCTCATTGAGGGGCTAGTGGAGACACCCAGCTCCTTTTAAGAAGGCTAACAGTCAGATATGGTTGAAATGGTCTTTGTCAGGATCCGTGAGCGCTGAACCAGCCTGGATGTAAGTGTTGGCAATTGGCTGATATCCTCTGAGAAAACACAACAGGGCTCTATGCTGCATACTTAGTAGGGAATTATAGATTCTTCCAAACATTGCCCTAGTGGGGTTTGCATATGGTCCTGAGCATCAAACAATAAACAACTTAATCTGAGAATACTTGAGCTAGGTCTGTGAAAAGCAAAGCATTTCAAAAGCTTTATCCTCCACTCTCCCCACTGCTCTGCTTTGTTTTCTCCTTGAGACCAAGAGAATGTGGCAGAAAATGTTAGATAGTAATCAGAAGGCTCTGGTTTCAAAAACAAACAAAAATGAAACCAGTTAAAACTGCCAACCACATAGTGGGAAAAAAAAAAACAGAAGAATTTGATGACGATGATGATGGTACTCAAATGTTACTAATAGTAATAATAAGCATTTATGTATTAAGGTACAGATTCCAAAATGCTATGTATATATGTTTTCATTTTATTTGGAGTCAGAGGTCCTGGGTTGAGTGAACTATGAGGTTTCAACAGGGAGATATTTAATTTTATTTATGAGTCAACTGAAAAGTATAAACAAATACAATTGTTTGTAAATGAATACATTAGTAAATACAAACACAAAGGTGATGACTGTTGCCAAAATATTTAAGCATATTTCTATGCTTAAAAGAAAGCCAACTCAGGAAACTTGCTCATGCATTAGATCCATGATGTTACTTTCCTCATAGCTCCTCTGTTCACAGGAGGGAATTGAGACTGGTGGGAAAAGAACCCATTCCACTGTGTGATCTTGGTTTGCTGTAAGCATATTATAACTATTGTGTGATTCAAGTATCCTTTATATGTCGGATTTACCACGAACTTATATAAGACTACTTCCCTACGAAGGTGAGAGGGAAGCTTGCAAAGCAAGCCAAAGCTTGCTATGGCTTTCCCTAGCAAACTTAGCATCAAAAACCTGAATCAGAAATTAGACAATTATGACATTTTCTTTCTCCTTGCTTTTCCAAGGTTTGGAGTAAGGACTGTGTCACTGTTGTTGTTTCATTATCTCTCAATGCCAGCCAGGCTCAGCTTTGCTAAGTCGAAGGAAGAGGCTTCTAGTTGATGATCTGGCTCTATTTTTAAAAGAGAATCATTGAACCTTGGGTTGATTACAGTGAAATACCAAGTAACTTAAAGCAGCACATAAAAACTCCATGCCAGGAAGTGGGAGCCTTTTGTGCAAGCCTCACCTCTCTCATGAATAGACAACTCTCATTTGGAGTCCTTTGACTCAAACCTCAGAAGTCCTTTTTGTTGTTGTTTTATTTTAATTAAGTCAGTCCTGTTCAAGACTTAGAGAGGTGAAGTGACTTGTTCAAAGTCTGCCACCCTGCCAAGCTGTGCCTGCTGTTGGAAGGTTTCTCTCATGTAAAATTCACAGCACAAACTCCTACATGTACAGGCTCCTAGGCAGTTCACCAGCTGCCTAAGCGTACTTGTGTAGGAGGAAATTACCTGTCACCAGGAGATCAAGAAGGGAGAGGAAATTCAAATGAAAAAGGGCATGGTATTCCAATGTAAATGACTTCAGTGAGACTTACTGGCTCATTAGTGTTCTCATACTCTAAGATGTTTGCTTGGGTGGTCACATTCCTTGCCTGAGAAGATGATGGGGTGGTAAGATGATTTGATAACACGCTGTAGCAGTTTCATTCTCTCCTGATGTCTGCTCCTTACTTAAAGAAGCTTTTCCTTGAGGTTTTTTTGCCCCTAAGTGAGCCCTTCCCACTCTCCCTTCCTTCTTTCCTTCCACCTATATTTATTAAAATTTATAAATATTGTGCAAGAGACCAGGGATACAGTGTTGAAAGAAAAATATCATTCTGCACTCATGCACCTTACAGTCTATCAAGAAAATCAGTAATTGATTTGAGTTGACATAGTGGTTTATAATGGACATAATATTTCCAAGAAGAAATGCAGAACACAGTGAGAGCATGTCATCAGTAAATTCAACTTTTCTGGAAGGTCAGACAAGACTTCCTGGAAGAAGGGATGTTTAAACTGAGCCCTGACGAGAAGGTGAGGATAGGGAAAAGTGATCTAGCAAGAGGGGTCAATACTATGTGAAGACCCTGAGGTACGGGAATATGACATTTCATTTTCTCTTATATCTTTTCATTACTCAGGGAAGTTCTGTCTGGCAAGTGTGTTTCTGCCATCAGAGGCTGTGGGCTGACTCTCTACATCCTTTGCTTGGTTTGAGACCTAGATCCATTTCTGTCTTCCATCTTTAGGTTGTCAGATAATAGATTATAGCTTCTTAATTGGTGATTGTCTTTGGTAATTTGCATATATACCTATGCATCCAGATTCATTAAGAGCAAGACCTGGAAGTGAAAATATTTCATTGGCCAGAACTAGTCATGTGGCTATACCAGCTGCAAAGGAGATAGGAAACTGTAATCTTTAGCTATGTACTGTGGAGGAGGGGGAAAAGCAGATATTAGAAAACTGTCTCGTTTCCCAGACCATGCACCCCACCCTCACCACCGAAAAAAAGACGACTGTCTACCATACTGGGTTTCTCAGGTTCTCTTTCCATCCCCTTCCTTATCTGCTTCTCAATATCCTGTTCATCTTTCAAAACTCAGCTCAAATGTCATCTTCTTTGAGAAGTCTGCCACCTGAAGATAGAATTAATCTTTCTCCCTCTTCTACACTCCTGTTCTTCAAAAACGCTTATCACATTGACTTCCTGCCAGTTATTTATATGCCTGTGACTTCCACTAAATTGTAAAATCTTCAAAGGCAGGGAACAGATCATACCCATACCTGCATTCCCAGACCTCCAGGAACACAGGACATGCTTCATGCATGTTTATTTAGCAAACAAAGCTCCAGAAATAATGGAGTAGATAGAGCTCTCCAAATGGATAAGGTATATCTTAGAAATCTTTTATCTGTCCCTTTTGCCTGATAGAGGTATTTCCTTGCCCAATATAGCTCACTTTAGCAGGTAGGTTGAAGCTGAAACCTACTGAGTTTTCTGGGAAAAAGTCCGTATTGTATTCTAACCATTTTCTAGAGGCAGCATCACATCTAGAAAATACTCATTACCCTCAGGCATTGTCAGTGATATGCCATCCATTCTGCCATGGCCTTACAAAATGCATTCTACCTTCCCTGCGCAGGGTGGGTAGCCAGGTGCCAGCCACACAAGTATACAAGGACAGCAAGCAGCATTAGTGTTGTTTTTTAACTCTGACTTGAAAAATCAAGACTGTGATCCTAGACAAGTCAAAAACAGTTCTTTATCTCATTGGTTGTATTGGATAAGAAAATTCATAAAATTACAACAACTTTATTAGTTAGGATTCCTGGCTGCAGCCACCGAAATTCACTCTATCTAGCTTAAACAAACAAGCAAAAAAGGCTTTATTAAAAAGGATAAAGGGATTTCACTCCTAAGTCAAGCAAAGGGATGCAGCTAAGCCTCATGTAAGACAAGAGACAGGAACATGGCCTACTAGAACATTTCAGATTTCTATCCTCTATGACCCTTGAGGGTAGATATTTTTTTCAGAGTCTACATTACAAAAAATCAAGGTTTTAGTTCCTTAACAGAGGAGGGCTTTAGTTTTACCAATGCTTGATAGTTGGCCTTACCCAAGAGATAAGTCACACTCTGTTCTAAATTCCCAGGGAAGGACTTTGATTGGCTCCACTTCGTCTGAGTACCATCAGATAGACAGGGTACGTGGGCTTTCATTGTCTAAAGACTGAAGCCATTGTTGTTACCCTATGGTTAGAGAGGGAAGGGAAGTGGCAACGTTAGGAGTATTTACTCTGCCATCTACCCAAAGGTCCAATAATGGGAAGGCAATATGCTGTCGTAAATACACAGATCTTTGTTGGCAAACAGAATCTTGGTTCTGCCACATGACAGGTGTATAACCTTAACTAGTCACTCAACCTTCCTGACCATTACTTTCCTTAGTTGTAAAATACAGAGAAGCATAATCTACCCTGAGTCATTGTAAAGGTTAAAGAAAATAACACTTATACATGATCTAGCACAGGGTCTGGCACATAATGGACTTTCTCCCTTCCTTCGAAGCCTACAAAGTGACTGCAGTGTGAGCGTGCAATGTGCAAAGCCTGATCCCAGTGTAGCTGACTGAGAAGTGGGCGAGGTGGGGCAGTTGCCTCAGGCTGAGCCTCTAGCACAGCGGCGTCCAGTAGAACTTTCTGTGATGATGGAAATGTTATATATCTAAGCTGTTCAATATTGCAGCCATTAGCCACATGTGGCTGTTGAGTGTTTGAAATGTGGCTCAACAGCCACAATTCACTTGAACTGAATTTTTAATATTATTCCATTTTAATTAATGTGAAATAAATTTAAATAGCCTCATGTGGTTAGTGGACAGTAGCTCTCTAGAGCAGTGGTTCTCCATCCTTGCTCCACATTAGGATGGATCACTTGGAGAGATTTAAAAACTGACGACCTCCCAATGTTACCTACAGAGATTCTTGTTTAATTGCTCTGGGATAAGACCCAGGTTTAGGTCATTTTTAAAAACCCCCTGTGCAGCCTGGAATTGAGAACCACCGGTAAAGAGAAGAAAAGTGAGGGCTCAGGAAGTCTTGATGGGGTCTCTCTCTAAACAACTTCTTTGCAGTGATCAGGCTACTCCTGCTTTGGGTTTTACCATATTGTAGACAAGACTAGTTCTGCTGGAATATTCTTATTAACCGAGAACACATAACGTCAGTGGAGGGAGGGGGTCTGGGCAGCTACTTCCCTTTTCCCACACAGTCTCTTCTCTCCCTTTGCCAGGGTTCGTGTGAGCCAGGATGGGCAGTTTCTGCACTACATCTTTCCATACCAGTTCATGGACTCTCCTGAGTGGGAATCGCTGCAGCCCTCTGAGGAGGGGGTGTTCCAGGTAATATGGTTCCTTATGGCAGCACTGCCTGCCCTGTCCCACCGCAACCCAGCCATTTCCCACCTCCATCTTTCCCCCCTCACATCTGTCCTTCGAACCACCGCCAATATGATGCTCGCAGAGGGAACATTCTCCTTCTTTGGACAGAGTGCCTGGCCTCCAGCACAGTTGGATTAGGGTAGGGAGGTACTGACCCCCTGCCCTTCCAGAAGATCTCAGTGACCACAAGATAAAACCTATGTTGCTGAGACAGTAACTTAAGACCTTTTGTGGTCTCTGAACACATTTCCATCCCCTCTCTCCCTCACACTTTTCGCTCACACCCACATGTTGAACTGCTAGCACTTCCCTAAACATACCGCATTATTTTGCAATACCATGCCTTGGCCCCAACTGCCCCTTCTCTCTGAAATGCATTTCCCCTTCTAGACTAGGTTATAGCTTTTCACTTCCTTTGTGAAGCCTGCCCAGATTGACTTCAGGAGCTTCTACCCCCACCACTTACTGTTCCCACCTGTTGCCTGTGTTAGTCCTTTAACTTATGCTGACTGGTGCTCATATTGCTCTCTGTTCCAAAGATCTGGTTTCCTTTCTGTCTTCCGCATAGTGAACTTTTTGAAGACAGAATCTAGGCTCTCCCTGTCTTCATCCCCAGTCTCCAGAGGACAGTGCCTGGAACACAATAGGTATTTAATAAAGATTTGCTGAATTGACTTGGCAGTGGCAGTTGGTGTCTCCGAGGACCCCAGGAGACCATACCCTGTGTTGTGGGGGCCTGGCTACTTGGCAACTACCCTCCTTTCTGCCAGTCTTTCAGCCTTTGGTTACCCTCTTTGTAGTTCTGACCTTTTTCAATGGCTAGCATGTGGCAGGCACTATGTGTTACTTGTTTCATTAATTCTCACAACCACCCTCTGAGTAACTACCTCATTTAACAGATAAGGAAACTGAGGTGCAAAACCAAGTAATTTACCCAAAGTCTTATAACTAGAAAGTGGCAAAGTCAAGTTGCCCATATCTACTATTTCTGTACTTTTTGATAATGTCCAGAGTTACCAGAAGAGTGGGCTTCAATCCTACACACTGTATACACTTATACAGACTCCCTGCCCAGATAGCTTGTGAGTACTGCATTCCACGCGTCTCCCACCATTTCTATCAGGGAGTCCCTCAAGCCAGCATGGGCCAACCCTGGGAGAGGCACATGCTCGCAGTGCCATTTGCTGGGCCTGCTTCTGCCCACCCTGATTCTTGGCACTGTGAGGACAGAGCCTGAGAGGCCATTCCGGCTCCATTGCCAGGGTCACAGACCCTCTCCTGTCATGTGGCTCCTCCCCACCACTCCTCCTCTCTAACTAACCCCGCAGTCTCCTTTGGGCACTCCCTCTGGGCCATGAGCAGCACGAGGAGGGCTGAGTCAGGCCCTGAGCCAGCTAGACCAGCACTGACACTGACGCCAAGGAACAGGTGGTGGGTAAGCCGGGTGTCCTCCCCTAAGTTATGTGCAAAAGGAAGGGCTGTAACCTCAGATGGCCTCTCAGCCTGGAATGTGAGTACAGACATACTCCTTCCATTTTATATTTTTAGTGTGTACCTCCTTAGGGAGCAATGAGATCCACACGTTTGCTATTGGCTGCGTAAAGTTCCATTTCCTCTTTGCAAATGTCCTTAGTTATAGTTCACCCTGTACTTGCCGTTTAAATGACATGGTCTTCATTGGCTGTGAGAATAATCTGCAGTGAATGCCTGGATGATAATTTGCATTGTATTTCACACAAATTAATCAATGTTCTATCATACCTAATTCAATTAAATAAGAATTTACTGACTGTCAAGCACAGTGACACTGTCATTATTCACCAAGAACACAGCATGGGAGGTATCACAGAGAAGGCATCATTTTTCTCCATTTGCACTGTGCTTTACTGAGCCCAAAGTCAATTTACATGTTATCTCATTTAATCCAATCAACCTCTAAAGTGAGTATCAAAGATAAAGCTAGATACTTGTCAAAATGTTATCACAGACATACGTGCATGTATGTGGGAACCAGTCGTGAAGCAGATTTCCTGAGGATCTTTAGGGAAGGGTTTTAGGTTCTGACATTCGATTGTTTTGCAGCTGACTAGATTGCTAGTCTTCACCTGATTAATTCATTCACTTCAGTAGTATTTATTGAACATTTATTGTATATTAGGCATTGTTAAGTGTATGTGTGATACATCAGGAAACAAAATAGATGAAGGTCCCTTCCCTTATGTGATTTACATTCTATAGACACAATGAATAAGTAAATTGTAATGTTAGAGCACAATAGCTGCTGATTAACATAAATAGACTAGGGTAAGGCAAATATGACTGCAATTTTAAATAGTATGGCCATGGAAATCCTTGTTGAGCAGGTGACATTTGAGCAAAGGCCTGAAGGAGGTGACATTCTGAGCTCTATGAATATCTAGGGAAAAGCATATTAGGCAAAATAATAGGGGGAACAATGTTAAAATAAATTTAGTAGATTGAAATGCTGGTGATCGGTGAAGGGGAGGGGTAAGGGGTATGGTATGTGTGAATTTTTTTCTGTTTTCTTTTTATTGCCTTTTCTGAATTGATTCAGATGTTCTAAGAAATGATCGTGATGAATATACAACTGTGTAATGATATTCTGAGTTATTGATTATATAACAAGAATGGAAAGATCATATGATAAGAATGTTTGTGTTTGTATGTGGTTATGTATCATAAATTAAAAATAAATTAATTTTTTAAACAAAGCATATTAGGCAGACGGAAAAGCCAGTTGCAAAGGCCCTGAGATAGGAGGGCTGCTGTGTTTGAGGTACAGAAAAGAGACCTGAAACAAAAAGGAGGAAGGGAGAGACTAGCAGGAGAGAGAGACAGAGAGGTGATAGGGAAGCCAGGTCATGTAAGGCCAGAGCATATGTTTTCCAGATAGAGCCAAAGGGATTTCCTGTTAGATTGGATGTAGTATACGAGAGAAAGAGAGGCTCAAAGATGACTCTAAGGTGTTTAACCTGAGCAGTTGGGAAGACGAAGCTGCTATCAGTTGAAATAAGGAAGGGTATAGGAAAGGCTAGCTTGAGAGAAAGAGGAATTTCAGCTTTGGACATGTTGGGTTTGAGTTATCTATGGACATTTAAGTGGAGTCAGGAATTCAGGGGAGTTGTCTGGGCTGGAGATACAAATTTGGGAGTTGTCGACATACAGATGATATTTAAAGCCATTGGATTGGATGAGATCACCTAGTGAGTGTGGACAGAAAAAGGGTTCACGAACTGAGTCGTGGAATATTCTATCACTAAGAAGGTGGAGAGAAGAAGCAGCAGCAAAAAAACCTGAGAAGGAGCAATCAGGAGATGAGGGGAAGCTCAGGAGATCCTGACATCCTGGGAACAAGGTGAAGATATGATATGAAGTGCACATCAAAGAGAAGAGATGGATCAGCAGAGTTGAATCCTGTGGAAAGTTGACCACTGGGCTCCACAATGTAGAGGTCATTGGTGACCTTATCAGGAACAGTTTGCGGACTGCTAGGGCAAAAGCCTTATTGGCTTAAGAGAGAATGAGAGGAGTGTAATTGGAGGTAACCAGTAAAGACAACTTTTATATGGAGTTTTGCTAAAAAGGGGAGCAAATTCATGGAGTGGTAGCTATCCAGGGAAGTGAGGTGATGGAAAAGGGGGTTTTATTGTTTTGTTTTATTTTAAGATGGAAGAAGCAACAGCATATTCATAAGATTGCCCATGGTCTTTGTGCTCAGCTTTAAGTACATTGTTTAGAGCCATATTATCTCTTATTCATACATACCCACTTCGTGTTTCATACTCTGTTTAAGAATTGTTAGTAAATACAGATAAGGTACATGCAGGCTATGGCAGCTTGGAACAGGTGCTTCTCAAAATGTTAGTAATGGAAAGATTATAAGCATTATTTTCAGAATTTTTTCTCATAAGGGAACATAATGGTAATTTGTCTGGTGTCACACAGCTGGTAAAGTGGTAAAGCTGGAACTTGAAATCAGCTTGTGGTCTTGCTATAACTTAGGGCCCTGGCAGCAGCCCTGATTATTAGTGGGGGAAAGCTGAGAGGAGGAAACGGATAAAAAAAAATAGAGGAGGGGTGCTAGAGAGGGGAAGGAAGAGGATAGGTAGTGGGAGTTCTGGTAGGCAATGCAGGAATTAAAAGGACTATATGTGACCTCTAATAAGGAATGTTTGAAAATCAGCCCTATTAATTAAATAATCCTTATAAAGAACTCAACACAGTGCCTAGTACTCGGTCACCTCTCCATGAATATTAGCTGCTATGATTATCATCATCATCATTTTCAGTGTCTCCATTCACAAATCTACACCATGAACCCTGCTGGCCTTCTCGCTTTTAAAGTATTATGTCCAATCAGATTATGTACAATTGTGTAGTTCTATACTGTTTTCCTTTGCTATCGTAGGCATGATTCTATTTTATCTCTGACTTTACTACCCCTTAATTCTTTTAACAAGGACTTAGCAAGCACCTACTTTGAGCCAGGCACATGTTATTGCTTATTTATCCCGGAGGTTTTTAGTTCTGCATCATGGGCATGTTGTGAATACTCAGAAATTTCTGGATGAATGAATAAATGGTATCCTTTGACTCTCTGCTCTTAAGAATTCCTTTTCCTGACCTAGTCATTAGATCCTTTTGGTTACTTCGAGTGGTCACATCATAGCAACTTCATGGGCCTAAGTTCCAGCCCAGTGGCCTGTCCCTTTGATACAGCTTGGCATACCTAATCAGAAGTCGATTGGCCGAGCTCTTTCCAGTTCCTTTTGTCCCAACCCCCATATATTTTCTTCTTTATTAAAATGAAGAGTCATCAGCATTTTGTCCTCTCTTCAGAATATGAGGAGGACCCCCTCCTCTCTCTCAAAGTCACAAAAGACTCAGAATCTTCTGTAGCCATTAATGGCATCAGCCATGAAATCACAGCATGTGAGAGCTGAGGAGACTGGATGTGGCAGCTCAGGCTACAGGAAGAGATGGCCCAGTGAAAAAAAAATCAGTGCCCATAAGTAAAGGTCATTCACTTCAACAAAAGTTAAGCCATTTACCAAGTAACTGCAAGTAACTAACTGTATGGTTCTCTATGCTCAACATGGACAAATTTTCTAGGTTAAGTTTTCACTCTGCCCCCCATCTCCTTCAGGTCACTCTGACTGCTGAGACCACGTGTAGCTACATTTCCTGGCCCCGGAAAAGTCTCCACCTTCTTCTGGCCAAAGAGCAATACATCTCCCGCCTCTTCTCAGCTCTGCTGGGATATGACATCTCAGAGAAGCTCTACACTCTGAATGACAAACTCTTTGCTAAGTTTGGGCTGCGCTTTGACATCCGCCTCCCCAGCCTCTACCACATCCTGGGTCCTGCTGCCCCAGATACAGGGCCAGAGTCCAAGAAAGATGATGAAGAAGTCCACGAGCCAGCGGTGTCCTCTCCTCAGGCCGTCCTTACATCTGTCCAGCAAACACCCCCTTGCACTCCCCCTCCAGCTGCCACCAACCCTCCTGCACTTGCTGCCCGTCGGGCCAGGATGTCCAGGCCTGACAGCAGTGTCCTGGGTGAGGACTCCACCAGTCTGGTGCTGGAGGATTTTGAGGAGGTGTCAGGATCAGAATCACTTATGGATTATAGGAGTGATGGGGAGTACATGAGGTGAGGGGAGAGCTAATGTGGGCACACTCGCCGGGCTCAGGATCCTGTGTAAGTACTCCGAAGGCAGCTGAGCCTGCCAACAGCTGGCCTTAACTCAGCTTGTAAGAGCAAAAAGCTGTTTCATGGAGCCTGTCCTCTCAGAGGACTTCAGAAACTGGCATTAACCCATCCATTTGGATAGTAGCTCGCTTGGGGTGCATGCAAGGCATGAAGGGATTTTTAACTCATTCATTATTAACAGTCATTGCATTTTGGAAAGTGGGCTGGCTGACATTTTGAGTAGGCAGGTAGGTTGTTACATTTTTTTGCAAGGTTGTCCTAATAACTAAGGCCACAGCTGGGGCTGAAAGGGATTTTAATTGTAGCACACATTCTAAAGGGGAATAAACTGCCATGATTCTAATTCGAATT
Source organism: Myrmecophaga tridactyla (assembly GCA_004026745.1). Lineage (NCBI taxonomy): Eukaryota > Metazoa > Chordata > Mammalia > Pilosa > Myrmecophagidae > Myrmecophaga > Myrmecophaga tridactyla. The sequence continues at coordinate 20,720 of PVIY010010607.1, read as the reverse complement.
GGATTGTCTCCTGGCATAGAGTCAGTCCTGGAAAGTAGTCATTATTTAGCCTGAATTGGGCAGATATCACTGTTAAAATTGTGTATTTCAAAAAGGTTTGTGAGTATAGGCTAATAAATAACCCTGGGGGGAAATTGTCTCTACCTTATTTTCCTCTTCCCTAGTGGAAAATATGTTGTTTTCCTAGGCAGAGAACTGGGTACCACTCTGACTAAATGTCACTGTGATTGGATAGGTAGACTGAGGCCTGGCTTTTCCCAACAAACCACACCTATGGGCGATGGAATGGACACAAATCTGGGCACTAATGGTGCAAGCAGAATTTCCTTCACAGCTCAGGAGAGCATACAAGAAAGGCTGTATGCGGTAGTTCTGGGAAATTGTTTGCAATTTCCTGGCTGTTCTCACAATGCTGACATTTTCCTCTGGGACTCCACCCAACCTTGGTGTAGGTCTGGATTTTCCTGAAGAAAATTTCTAAATTTTCCAATTTGGAAGGCATTTCCAAATGAAGGGACCTATCAGAGACCCACCATTCTTTGGGAAGTGCTAACAAATATTTTGAGAAACTGTCCCAGTGAGGAAGGCTTCCACAGTACACCAGGGGAATGAGTAGATGTTTGCATATTTTGAAAAATGTCATATAAATGATGAAAGAAGCAAGAGAGGTGGATGATATTTATTATAACAATAAATCATTATTATAATTTATTATATAGAGATTTGGTTTCACAGATAGGGAATTTATAATCTCTTGTGGTACCAGCATTCCTAGAACATGTTAAGCTGGTCCTGGGGTGATTCCAAAGATTGAGTATCTTGATCACTTTTGACAGCCTCTTCAGCAGCGTGCCCACTCTCACCATGCCCTTCCTTTGGGCTGATTCACCCCCCTACTTGTCCATCCCGTTTTAGTTTGCTAGGCTACTGAAAGAAGAGAGCATGAAATGGGTCGGGTTTAAACAGTGGAAGTTTGCTCACTTATAGTCTGAGGCTGGAAGAATGTCCAAATCAGGGCGTCATCAGGGTAATACTTTCTACCTGCAGACTAGCTGCTGGTGATCCTTGGCTCCACTGCAACACGACAAGGCACATGGCAATGTCTGCTGGTCTCTCCCTTCCCGTCTAGGTTTTGTTGCTTTGAGCCTCTTGCTTCTGTGGTTTTCTCTCTCTTCATCTGAGTTTGATTCTCTTATAAAGGACTCCAGTAAGAGGATGAAGACCACCCTGCACCATGCCTTAACTGAAGGTCCTACTTACAATAGATTTATACCTGCAGAAATGGATCAGTTTTATGAACATAATTTTCTGGGGTACATACAGTTCCAAACCACCACACCCCCCATCCAGGCATTATGTCCTGTGAATCCCTCTGTTTGTCCAACATGCCTACCCACCTGTACACTCTCATCAAGTCACAGCAGCTTTGTTTTCTCATGCTCTACTTTTCTTTTCTTTCTCTGGCTCTAAATGTTCTTTTCTTTCTGCTTTTCTGTTGTCTGCTTGGTCCTTGGTTGCCTGTGTTTACTGTTCATAAGTGTCCCTTTTCTTCTTTTTAGTTCAATACCCCCTCTCCATTTCTCCTTCATGTTCTCTCCTGTTCTATTGTTCACTTATTTCTCTCTCCTATTACCTGATTTTCTTTTTTATTCACTTTTCTGCCTTGCTCTTTTCTTTCCCCTAAACTACTTTGTTACTACCATCTTATTCATTTTTAAAAATAACTCTTCCAAGATCAATATCTGTTCTAGGTTGAAAACTGCCTGAATGTGATATCCAAGAAACAGAGCAGCTTTTAAAAAGGGGAATTTAATAAATTGCAAGTTTACAGTTCTAAGGCTGTAAAAATGTCCAAATTAAGGCAAGGCTATGAAAATGTCTGTTCTAGTTTGCTAGCTGCTGGAATGCAATATAACAGAAATGAATAGCTTTTAAAAAGAGAAATTTAATAAGTTGCTAGTGTACAGTTCTGAGGCCGAGAAAATATCCCAATTAAACAAGTCTGTAGAAATGTCCAATCACAGGCATCCAGGGAAAGATACCTTGATTCAAGAAGGCCAATGAAGTTCAGGGTTTCTCTCTCAAGTGGAAGGGCACATGGCGAACACAGTCAGTTTCTTTCTCATCTGGAAAGGCACATGGTGAACATAGCGTCATCTGCTAGCTTCTTCTCCTGGCTTCCTGTTTCATGAAGCTCCCCGGGAGGGATTTTCCTTCTTTATCTCCAAAGGTTGCTGGCTGGTGGACTCTGCTTCTTGTGGCTAAATGTTTCTTCTTTTATAGGACTTTAGAAACTAATCAAGACCCACCCAAATGGGTAGAGACATGCCTCCAGCTAATCCAGTTTAACAACCACTCTTGACTAAATCACATCTCCAGGGAGATGATCTAATTACAGTTTCAAACATACAACACTGAATAGGGATTAGAAAAAATGGCTGCCTTTACAAAATGGCATTAGGATTAAAACATGGCTTTTCTAGGGTACATACATCATTTCAAACCAGCACAATGTCCAATCTAAGGCATCCAGGGAAAGATACCTTGGTTCAAGAAGGCCAATAATGTTCAGGGTTTCTCTCTCAACTAGAAAGACACATGGTGAACCTGGCGATGCCTGCTAGCTTTCTCTCCAGGCTTCTTGTTTCATGAAGCTTCCCCAGGGGTGTTTTCCTTCTTCATCTCCAAAGCTCTCTGGTTGCCTGGGCTCCAATGCTTGTTCCACAATGGTTCCCTCTTAAAGGGCTCCAGTAAGCAAACCCTAAGTTGAGTGGGTGGAGATACATCTCCTTGGAAACCATCAAATCAAAAGTTGCCACCCAGCAATATTGAATGAGTATTAAAGGACATTTTCTGGGGTACACAACAGATTCAGACTGGCATGGTATCTTTCCCTCTGTCTATAAAGAAAATCATTCAAGTGAATGTGTGAAAATTCCCAATGTTATATAGCTATACATTTCATGCATGAGTTTTTCAAACGTTAGTCCTGGCTTCTATGTTTGGCTCTGCTACCAAGAAAATACATGACTTTTTGCAAATTATACAACTTCTCTGGGCCTCAATTTCTTCAATTGAGGGTTGAACCAGCTGGCTTCCAAGGGCCCTCTTTGAGTTACGTGAAAAAGCAAAGAAAGAGTTTTTCAGAGGAAGAAAAAGAAGCAGTCATACAATGCACACAAGCCCCAGGACATCTGACCTGTAGCGTGAGTGTCTTTCAACAAGAACACTCAGTTGTATTTCACCAAAATGTCTTTGGTGACTTGGGGCTGCCCATCTCCCTGGTGGGTGGTGGGTCCTGCTTGCCTGTGAAGAATTCATCACCTGCCATGTGATTAGAGTGTAGATATTCCATGTGAAGGAAGGTCACAATGCAGTCTCCAGAAGTCTCCAACATCCTCAATCCTGAATATTATCACGGGAAATGCCTCTTGTCAAATTCAACCTTTTCGAAACACAAAATGAGAAACTGCTTATATTACTTACTTTCTAAATCACTGGTATTTGCAATATAAAGAGTTTGTTTAATAAAGAAAGGAAAAATATATAGTCTTCACATTCTAAACCACTGAGTTTTCAGAACAACTAGAAAAGATGACCATAATTGGCCAAATTTCAGACAGCTTTTTATTTAGTCTGTGATAATGCGAAAATTTAAAACTGAAATCTGTTTCTGGAATTGTGTTTTCGCATGTTTGGTTTGACTTATTCTGTTGTCAAACTCCTTCTAGGATTATTACAATAATGGGGAAGTATAAATTTCCTTGTGATTGGTAACGATCTACTATAATTTCCTTTATAAAGATTCATCATCTCTTCCCTGGATCTTCAGTTACCAAAATTTTAAGCTCATTGCTATTCATTTCAGCAGGAGGACTTCTAAAGTAGGCATGAAGGTGGCTGAATTCTGCATCTTTAAGAATGACGCAGTTTCATCACTCAGACACCAATATTTGTCTTTCAGATTAAGCCAATTTAAAACTTTCTAAAACTAGAGCATTCACTGAAGCTTTTTTTTTTTTTTTTTTAATTTGCATATGGGCAGGAGGCACCAGGGATCGAACTCCAGACCTCCAGCACGGCAGGTCGGAGCTCTGCCTGCTGAGCCACGGCAGCCGCCCTGAAGCTCTTTTTTTTAAGAGAATACTTTTTTGGGGGGAGGTGTCTGCTGGTATCCAAAATTGAAGTGTAAATAGGTGCCATTTCTCTTAACAGATAAAGCATTGCTGCTAGGTAATATATTAACACAGGATCTTAGAACCAGACCTCACATGAACCCTTACTTCACTAAGATTCTTCAGTTTGATTCTGTGGGTACGCTACAGAATGTTCGATTTGGTGTCTTATTCATAAGAGACGTTTGGTACACATTTACCTGGTAAATGAATAAAGGACGTATCCTTTAAACGAATCTCTGAGGTGGTTAGAGATCACAATGTGGTCAGGGAAGGAAATCAGGGCCAGGACATAATACCAAGGGCCAGAGAAGCAATTCAACAAACAGCTATTGAGTTTCTACTGTATGCTTCAGACACTGTGCTAAGTAATCAAATGATAAACAGTTGAAAGAATGAAAAATGTTTGATCTGCAAAAGATGGGCAAATATAATATTTTCAAATTTTAAAAAGGAGGGGAGATCAGAATTTGACTTAATTCAGTGTATAGTTCTTGGCAGAAATTGAATTCAAAGCTGAGAGTTACAAGGTGAAAGTTTTCAGCTCAGTATTAATCATAAATTGCCTTATGGGGTAGTAAGTTACTCATCATTGGAAGCATTCAGGCAGGGACTGGAAGAAACCTTCTCAGAGATATAAAGGTGACTCAGGCTCAGGGAGAAGAGTCCCTTAGATTAAGAGGCCTTCCAACTCTACGATGATGAGATTCTATGAGTCTAGTTCTACCACTTAACCATCATCAAGCTCAGTTTCCTCCACTGCAGAGCAGGATCAGTATGCCTCTGTCTACCTTACCAGGTTGCTCTGAGGAGCAATTGAGATATAATACATAAGAGCAGTTTGTAAGTTGTAAAGCATTAGTTTAATGTATAAAATGTATAAGGTCTTTAAAAATTCTCATGTGCATAATTGTTTAGCAGTGTCTCTTTTTTGTCAGAGAGACATGGTTTTCCTTCTTATTTTCCCCAATCTACCTTTCTAGGGAAGGTGGCAACTGGTAGAGTCCCCTGACAACAAAAGGAGCAGTGAAAAGGTGGAGCCTAAAGAAAACCTATGATAGCTCTTCAGCCCCTGAGAGATGGTCATACAGCAGTCTGTGTTCCTTTATTTGTTCAGGAGGAGACAGATCACGGTCAAACTATATCCAAGCTGTTTCCCCTAGACGTGGCTGCCAAGTGCTTTCACAGCTATCAGAGCTATTAAGCAGCATTTTTCTCACAGAACCACTGGAAAATGTTGCTCTTGAAAGTGGCACGTCTGCCCCAAGTTCTCGGGCTCTGGGGTCTCTGGGTGGTAGAGTCACCCAAGTCGGTTCTGTCCCTGCTGCCCTGACCACAGCAACCTGGGACACTTTGTAACCTGCTTTCACCTCTAGGCCATTTTTCTAAAACTAACAGACAGGAATATTATATAACATACCATTCTTCTCTACAGTTTGTTTTCTTCTTTAAGTCATTCAGTAAGGTTGTATAGAAATGAGTGTTCTATAGTGTCTTCTGGGAAGCAACAAAAGTTGAATTTTGGCCTCCTCACCTATAAAATGAGAGGACTGGACACCTAACTTCTAAGCCGACTCATCCTACTTCTCCAGAGTGAAATGATTCACAGGCACAACTGCCCCTACCATGTCAGGCATTGGGTACAGTTGAAACACTGGGAATTTGTAGAGAAAAAAACAAACCCTAGAAGAGTCATTAATGTCTCCACATGAAATCAGGCAAGCCACCCTGAGTCACAGTGCTAAAGTCTTTCCTTTTTCTTTCCACAGCTTCTAGAACTCCTCTCCAGAGCTACTCTCAAGTTATGTCCAGGGGTCAGGCACCTTTGGCTCCAACCCACACTCCTGAACTTTGAAGACTGATGTGTGATCCTATCCACCGTAGCCCACCTGTGCCACATATTCGCAGGAAGCTCGCTTGGACACACATCCGTCTCCTCACACTCTCGAAGGCTCAGACATGACCGCAGAGGACACAGAAGGTGCCAGCACTGCAGCTGCATCCCACGGTGCTGAATGACTTTTAAAAACGCACTTTTGTGAGACTTCCTTTAGGAAAAGGCAACCCAAAGTGCAAAAGGCACAGACTCTATCCTTTACTAGCTGCATATTCTTTGGGCAAGTTACATAGATTCTCTAATAAAACTTACCTCACAGGGTTGTTGTGAGGATTAAATGAGTTGATTTGGGTGACGCACCGAGCACGTGGCTTGACACCTCATATACACTTAATAAATCACCCAGTTCTTTTCCCTATGTTGTTTCACTGAAATATCTGAAAGGATCAATGGAGTCAACTGTCCAAGGTCATAGGGTGTTTTTTTTTTTCTCAATTAATATTCAATTTGTAGAAGTAGGAATGTAAAAACCTAGTTTTCTCTTAAGCTTTTAAGTTCAAGTAACAAAGCTCTTGTTCTATTTATGAATCTAATATTAAACAATAGTTTTAAAGGGAAATTTTGCAAACAATTAAATTCCTTGAACATTCTTAAGTAGACTTATAGATGTATTTTACCTATTCTGTTTTTTTTATATCCCTAAGTACTTCAGCATAGGTTGTAGTTCCCTATTGGTGGGTGCAATGATCCCAAAGCAGATCTTAAACTAGCAACAATAATTTATTTTGCTTATGAATCTGGGGTTGACTGAGCTGTCACTTGGGGTTTCTCATGCTATTGCAGTCAGTCAGATAGTGGCTGGGTCTAGAATTATCTCAAAGGCTTATTCACGCACATGTTTGGAGTCTGGTCTGGGAAGACTCAGAGATGAAGGATGGAACGTTTGGGGGTCCTTGGGCATATCTCCTTCTCTCTCTCTTTTTACCACGTTGTGGGCCCAGGATAGATGGACTTCTTACATGGTAGCTGAAGGCCCCAGAAGTGTGTGTCCCAAGAGAAACCAATAGAAGCTGCTGGGCCTTTTCTAAACTTGCCTCAGAAATAACACAGCCTCACTTCTGCCACATTCCTTTTATTGAGACAGTCACAAAGGTCCATCCAGGTTCTAAGGTAAGGGGACAAAGATCCCCCTTCTGATGAGGAAAGTGTCAAATAACTTAAAGACATGTTTTAAAACCAGAGTTCATTTTTGGTCACCATGAATTCATCTGGTGCTGGTTTCCCAGAAGGTGGGTGGCAGAGGCGGAAGTGACTTGCCAAAGTAGACAGAGTTTCTGTATCATCTGAAAGTATAGACTGAAAGGAGCCTGAGAGAAGAGAACTTCTGACTAGGGCTGGGGAGTTATGCTAATAGATACCTGAGAGAGAAACCCTTAAGCTACGAGGATATTTTCAATTGGATGACCATGTGTGCATCTCAGATCACGGGTTCCCAAACTCTGAAAAGCATTCAGAGACTCTAGGATGGATCCTTGAGGGATTTTCAACATTTTAGAAGAGCTAACGGAAATCTTGCGTTTACCTGCAGTAAGACTGCTTTGGGTTTTTAAAACAACCTATTATATTGAAATAAGCAAATATACAGCAGTGTGAAGAAACATAAAGCATATGCCTATGGTGAGTACGTTCATGGCACTTCCATTCTGGTCAAGAAGCAGAACTTTATATCACAGAAGTGTCCCTCATGTCCCTCCCAGTCATTATCCATTCTCCACAATGGTCACCATTATCATGGTTTTTACTCCATAGATTAGTTTTGCCTGGTTTTGAACTTTACACAAATGGAGCCATATATTGTGTACTTTTTCAGTGTGTCTGTTTTTGCTCAATATTGTGTTTTTAAGGTCCATCCTTATTGTGTGTAGCAATAGTTGTTTGATTTTTCTTGCTGTATAGTTCTCTGTTGGATGAATATACCACAATATATTTATCCTTTCTACTGCTGATGGGCATTTGAGTAGTTTTTAGATTGAGGTCATTATGTTTAGTGCAGCTATGCACATTCTTGCTCATATCTTTTGGTACTCATATGTATACACTTCTTGGGCACATACCTAGGAGTGGAATTGTTCAGGCATTGGATATCTATATGTCCAACTATAGTAAATACTACCAAATATTTTTGCCAAACAATTTTCCTAAGTGTTTGTACTAATTCACATTCCTACTATAGTATATGAGAATTCTGGTGGCTTCTTATCCATACCAACAGTTACCATTGTCTTTTCTTTTTAAGCCATTTGGGTATATGTAGCAACATACTCTTGCGGTTTTAATTTTCATTTCCCTGATGAATATTAAGGTTGAGTACCTTTTCATATTTTTATTTGGACTTATGGATATTTTCTATTGTGAATGCCTGTTCTAATATTGTCCATTTCTTTATTTGTATGCTTTTTCTTATTGACGTAAAGAATTTCTTTAAATATTCAGGTTAAGAGTCCATTATTGGTGATATATATTCAAATATATTCTCCCACTTTGTGGCTTTTCTTTTCTCTATATGGTGTCTTTTAATGAACAGAATAGAAGTTCTTAATTTCAGTGTAATAATTTATCCATTTTTTCCTCTATGAATAATGCTTCCTATATCAGGTTTAAGAAATCTGTTCCTTCTTTGAAGGTACTATTCTATGTTACATTTTAGATATTTTACTGTTTTACTCTTCACAGTTAGATATAAAACCAAGCTGGATTTGATTTTTGTGTACGGTATGAAATAAGGGTCAAGATTAATTATATTTCACTTGGAATTCCAATTGGCTGAACACTACTTATTGAGATGTTCATTCTTTCCCCACTGCTGTTCAGTGTTCTCTTTGTTGTAATTCAAATGTCCGTATATATGCAGATTTGTTTCTGAATCTTCTTGTATTCTATTCCATTGGTCATTGTTTCTATTCTTTGCTGATACCACATACCGTCTTAATTAATGCAGCTTTATAAGTCTTGGTATCTGGTAGTCTTCAACCTTTGATATCTTTCAAGTCTTGGATATTTTTGATCCTTCCCTTTGTTTTTTCATATAAATCTTAGATTCAGCTTGTCAATTTCTACACAAAAAATAAACCCTGCCAGAACTTTTTATTAGAATTGCAATGACAATATGGATCAAGGTGATAAAGAATAGATATATTTATGATTTTTCAATCCATGGACATAATATAACTCTTGATTTATTTTGATATCCTTCATTTTCTCTCAATAATATTTTTTGTTTGTTTGTGTTTTGGGGGTGTACATGAGCCAGGAATTGAACCAGGTCTTCTGTATGGCAGGCAAGCATTCTACCATTGAGCTACCATGCACCCTCGATCATGTTTTGTAGTTTATAGTATATGTCTTTACAAAGCTTATGTTATGTATCTTTAGTTATTTGATTAATTTAATGCTCTTATAAATGCTACCATTTACATTTTTTAGCTTTCTAATTGTTTTTACCAGTATCTATAAATACAATTGATTTATATCTTAAACTTATAACCCGTGATCTTGATAAATTCACTTATCAATTCTAATCATTAATGCATAGAGTATACAAGATTTTCCATAGATACAATTATGTCATCTGTGAATAATAACAGCTTTATTTCTTCCTTTTACTTCTCCCCCTACCCTCTTTTACCCCTCCCCACTCTTCTCCTTCCTCCACCTCTCTGCTCCTTCTCCCCGTTCTTTTTTTTTCTTTTTCTTCTTCTTCTTCAAATCGTTACACTGGATAGGCCCTCCAGTATTGGGGTAATAGAAAACATTGTTCTGTCATACCTGACCTCAAATAAACTGTTTCTGATATTTCACCATTAAGTATAATGTATGCTGTTAGGTTTTTATAATACCCCTACCAGATTAAGGAAGTTCTTTTCTATAATCATGAGTGAGTACTGAAATTTATCAAATTATTTCTCCACAGCTATCAAGACTATTTTTCGCTTTTATTTTATTAATGTTGTGCATTACATCAATAATATAGGATTGCTTAAATTTTCTGTTTATTATCGGGTTGGTTTTGGAAAGTTGCATCTAGGAATTTGTCTGTTTTGTCAACATTTTCAAATTTATTGGCATGTGTATTGACATCACCACTATCCTTTTTAATTCTATGGGTTCTGTAATGATGTCCTCTTTTTTTCCCTGATATTGGTAATTTGTGCCTTTCTTCCATTTGCTTAATTAGTCATGCTAGACATTTATCATTTGAATTAATATTTGTTGATTCTCCCTGTCGTATATTTGTTGTATATTTCAAACTTGTTTTTAATCTTTATTATTTTCTTCTTTCTTAAGATATATGCTTAGATCATTTACTTTGAATCTTACTTCTTTTTGAATATCTGTATTTAAGGTTATATATTTTCCTCTGGGCATAGTTTTACTTGTGGCAAGTTTTGACATATTTGGTGTTCAAAATATGTTATAATTCCCATTGTGATTTCTTCTTTGACTCACAGTTTATTTAGAAGTGTATTTTTAAAAATTTCCAAACATTTGGACATTTTCTAGTACTCATATTGTTATTGACTTCTAGCTTAATTCTACTTTGGTTAGAGAGCTTGCTCCATATGATTTTAATCCTTTGAAATTGTTGATACTTGCTCTTTCATTCAGCATATGGTTAATTTTGGTAAATGATCACTGTGCACTTCAAAGAATGTCTGAGTTGTTAGGATTGGTATTCTATACATGTTAATTAGACAAGTTTATTAATGATGCTGTGCAAAACCTCTTATATATTTTTTTCATCCACTTCTATCATTTACTAAGAAAAGTATGCTAAAATCACATATCAAGAATGTAGATTTGGGGCGGCTGCCATGGCTCAGCAGGCAGAGCTCCGACCTTCCGTGCTGGAGGTCTGGAGTTCGATCCCTGGTGCCTCCTGCCCATATGCAAATTAAAAAAAAAAAAAGAATGTAGATTTGTCTATTTATCCTTGTACTTTGGTCAATTTTTGCTTTATGTATTTTGAAGCTATGTTATTAGTTGCATACAAACTTAGAATTACAGTCCTTTCTGGTGTGGATGTATCCTTATATCATTATGAAATGCTTCTTTTTATCTTTAGTAATGCTTTTGGTTATTTTATTTTCTTTGTGGTTATTAGCTTGTAAGTTATAATTTTTTTTGGTGATTACCCTAGCATTCTTGAGATGTTAAGATCACATATAAATTTGTACTTTCACCACTTCCTAAACAATGCAAGGATCTTAGAATATACCAGTCCCACCTCTGTCTTTTGTGCCATGGTTGTTGTGTATTTTAATTTTACATGTATTTTTAATTCCTCTAGATATTATTATTTTTGTTTCATGCACTTCAAAATCATTTAGATTTACCTAAATATTTAACCTTTCTGTGCCTCCTTAATCCTCCATGCTGCTCAATGTTCTCATGTGTATTCTTCTCCTTCTGCCTGATAAACTCCCTTTATTGAAGGTCTGATGATGACAAAACCTTTTAAGCCTTGTTTTCCAGGAAATGTTTTTATTTTGTCTTTATTTTTAAGGGCTAGTTTTACTGGATATAGAATTCTTAAGTAGGCAGATATTAAACAAACAAACAAATAAAAAAAAAACATTGGGATGTTCCATTTTCTTTTGGCTTCCATTCTTTCATGAACAGTCAGCTGTAAATCTTATTGTTGTACCTTTGAAGGTAATGCACTTTTCTCCCTATGGCTGCTTTCTAGGAATTTCTCTTTTTCAGTTTCAGCAATTTTTCTATGGTGTGCCTAGGTTTAGTTTTATTTGAATTAGTCCTGCTTGGGATTTGTACTGCTTCTTGAATCTCTGGTTTGATGTTTTCCCTTAGTTTGGGAAAGTTCTTGGTCATTGCGTCTTCAAGTATTTTCTCTGCCCTATCAACTTTCTCTTATCCTTATAAAACTTCAAGTAGATGTATTATGGACCTCTTCACTGTGTCCCAAATGTCTTCTATATGTTTGTTATATTTTTTCTGTTTTCTGTATTTACTCTTCATGTTTTATCCTAGGTATTTTTGGTTGATCTCTATTTCAATTTGATACACTTTCTTTTTTTGAATTTCAAGATATCATGTTCTCCTTGTTTTCATTTATTGACTATTCTTATTGGTTCCTTCTTCTTCTTTTCCTGACCTCTAAATGTTGGGATATTAGAGGGCTCAGTCCTCAGACTTTTCCTCTTGTCTCCTCTTCTCTTCTCTTTTCTCTCTACCTTCACTTTGTAGGTGAACTTATGACTTTAAGTGCCTTCTATAGCAGCGGTTCTAAAATTGTATCATTATCATCTGGAAGGATTATCAAAACAGATTGTTGGACCCCAAGCCCCAGAATTTATAATTCAATAAGTCTGTGGTGAAGCCTGAAAATTTCCATTTCTAACAATTTCCAAGATGGCACTGGTTTTGCTGGTCTAAGGACCACATTTTGAGAACAACTCTCATAGATGATAATTACCCCCAAATTTATATCTCTAGTTAACCTCTTCCTTGAACTCCAGACAATGTTACCTAATATCCAATAATTCTGCCTATTCAATCATATCCTCTTGGATATCTAATAGGGACATTTTTTCCTCCTTGATTTACCCTTTACTTTATCTGTACATGTTTTATTCATTATAATGTCACCAATAATGGCAAGGAATGCCATAAAATAAGGAGAGATGCTTACAGCCTTTTATTAGCAAAGATACCTACCTCCCTTGCTTAAATTCCAACTACATCTAGTAAGGATTCTGAACTTTAAACAAAACATAACTTTCAATTCCCACTCCATTTCTCTTACCTTCTGCTGTCTCTGTCTTATTCTTCATTTGATTGCTCAGGTCCAAAATGTTGAAGTAGTTTCATAAGTCCTGTTAACTCTATCTTCAAAAGATAATCTAAATTTAGTTCACCACCTCCACTACTACCACTGATTTCAAGCTAACATTAATTCATACCTGTATTTACTGGTCTCTTTACTGATCTCTTGCCCACTCCTGTCCCACCTCCCCATAATCAATTTTTTACATATCCAAGTGGTCACTTTATCATTTATATCATCATTTATCACTCATCACCTTCTTGCTCAATTTTCAAATGACTTCCCATTATCTTTAGGGTAAAATCCAAACTTGTTACCATGTGATATTTGTCAGGATAGGCTTATTATGACTTAATACCACAAAGCTTTATTTCTCTCTTATTCAGAGTCCACTGAGAGTCTGTATAACTCATCAGTGCAACCACACTTCTTCTTGCAACTAAATGATCCAGGCTATTTTGACTTTATTGTTCTGCTATCTGAAAAAAGAAACAGCATGATGTTCTTGTGCTGGTTCTTCTATACTTTAGCCCTGAAGTGAGACAAGTCACTTCTGCCTGTGGTCAATTGACTACAACTAGTCACATGGACCCTCTTAATTAATAATTAAGTGGTGTCGTTGGTTAAAGGATCTGGGAAATATGGGAAGCAAATGAGTAGTTGATGAGTACTACTCTTCCAGTCAAATTATAACCCACAAGACTCTGACTCTCCAACCCTATTTCATTCTGCTTTCTTTCTCATTCATCATATTTAAAGCACACTAGCCTTTTTGCTGTTCCTAAGACACACCTCACTCCTTACCATATTAAGGCCTTTGCAGTTGTTCTTTCTGTCTGGAATGCTTTTCACTCAGACCTTCTCCAGGCTGACTGCTTCCTGTCATTCAGTTCTCAGCTCAAGTGTCACAAGCCCAGCAAGGATTCCCACTTCACCTCTCCATCATTCCCTGTCCCCTTGGCATGCTTGGACTTTCTGCAGAGCCCTATTCTCTCTCTGTTCTCCTTTTAGGATTCCAATTAAATGTTTAGTAGAACTTTTCAGTGTGTCCATATAGCTTTTATGTTCTTTTCTTATGTTTTCTGAAGTTACATTGTATATTTATTTGTTTCCTTGCTTCATTTCTGTCTCTTCCATGTAAGTTTCACAATGGAATGCCCCTGTCAGTCCTGAGAAATTCAACATCTCTTTTGTCAACCCTTGAGGGCTGTTGTGGAGCATAAATGAAGCATTACATGAACAACACAAAGCACATTGTAGATTTTAAATGGAAGCTCAACATTAACCCAAAGTGTGGTGCTACTCTGCAAGCTGAGGGATCACCAAGGGCTGCTGTTACATATGGTACATAGAAAAAGTTTCTTCAGAATGAGGTTGTCTTTTAATATTTTTTTGAAAAAAGATCAGATCTTGGATGGTACAAGTTGTGCTTTTATTATCTAATAATATATGTAATGACAAAAGACATTTGGATTCCAAAAAGTGTTTTTCTTTTGCATGGGCAGGCACCAGGAAATCCAATAAGGTTTTTAGATAAATGTGTGTGGCTTTTATTAACCACAACAGTATCTTTATGTATTTGAAAAACAACATTACATATATGTACAAGGCATTTTATTTATTCAGTCTACAGAAGATACTTGACATGATGTGGATTTGTGGATCTCTTACAATAACCCCATGCTAGAGGTTCACACATGAAAAGAAAATGTTTGAGTTACAAGTTAAAATTTTCAGCAATGAAGTCTGACAGTCACTTTGCCCCAAAGAAAGGACAGTAACATTCTTTTATTTTATGAATGCTTATTGAATATTCACTGCTGTCAAGCACTGTTTGGAGACCATATACTTTACCAGGTGAATAACTCATGGTCTCTGCCATGAAGAAACTTGAGATCTAGAAAAGGATCCATATGAGTTATAGGCACCTTCCTCCCCTCACCACCAAGGCCTTATTACTAAGTCAAGTTCCCTGGGCCCAGTTCTTCCTAGAATTATTTCCCAGAAAACTCCCCAGTCCCTGTGTGAATAGGCTTCTTGTGACTCATAAATTGTTCAAGTGAAGCTGGATTCCTGATGCAAACACAACCATTGTGCCAGTCAGTTGCGAAAAGCATTGCATGAGCCGTTAAAACTGAGAGCTACAGAAGTTCAGCAGAGGTAAGGTCATCCTACTGCTGGGAATAAGAAGAGTTCATGGCGAAGTTAACTTAAAGCTGTGCCTTAAAGTACAGAGAGAGTTTGGAAAGGCAGAAGCAATCCAGATCAAAGAAATAGCAAGAGTCAAAGTCCTAGGGCTGGAAAGTGTAGGACCTGCTTAGAGATGAGACCCAATGACTCTAATCGAAAGGCAATGGGAAGTGAGCAGTGAAACGATAGGCTCAAAGCAGTGCTGAGGGGAGGTTGTGTCCAATGCCTACCACGGAGGGCTGTAACTGTTTCATAAATATTCAAGTTCTTATGGACTTGAATAGAGAGAGCAAAGTTGGGAGGCCAGTTGTTCTAGTTTGCTAGCTGCCGGAATGCAATATATCAGCAACAGAATGCCTTTTAAAAGGGAGAATTTAATCAGTTGCTAGACCCAGGGCCAAGAAAATGTCCCAATTAAAACAAGTCTATAGAAATGTTCAATCAAAGTCATCCAGAGAAAGATACCTTGGTTCAAGAAGGCTGATGAAGTTCAGGGTTTCTCTCTCAAGTGAGAAGGCCTATGGCGAACAGAGTCAGGGCTTCTCTCTCAGCTGGAAGGGCACATGGCAAACACATTGTCATCTGCTAGCTTTCTCTCCTGGCTTCCGATTTCATGAAGCTCCTGGGAAGCGTTTTCCTTCTTCATCTCTGAAGGTTGCTGGCTCATGGACTCTCTGCTTCGTGGTGCTGCAGTATTCTCTGCTCTCTCTGAATCTCCTTCATTCTCCAAAATGTTTCCTCTTTTATAGGACTCCAGAAACTAATCAAGACCCACCCAAATGGGTGGAGACATGTCATCACCTAATTCAACTTAACAACCACTCTTGACTAAACCACATCATCCAGGGAAATGATCTGATTACAGTTTCAAACATACAGTATTGCCTAGGGATTATTCTCCCTTTACAAAATGGGATTTTGATTAAAACATGGCTTTTCTAGGGGGCATACATCCTTTCAAACCAGCACACCAGTTAAGAGCAAATGAAATGGTTCATGGGGCAGTGAGGTACCAAGGCCCAGAACTAAGTGATGACAATGGGAATAAGAGGCTGAATCCAGTGAGAGACCATGGGGAGAAGAATTGCCTAGGGAGGGGAGTCAATTCCATCTCACAGTTTCTGTGCCAACTTCCCTTTATTGTCTTTAAAAATATTATTTATTAGAACAATTGTATGTTTATTATTTATTAGAACAATTGTGTGTAGAAAGTCCAGAGTTGCCATATGTTCCCCCCACACATGTTTCCCTTTATATTCTAGGCACCCTGGTTTCCTGTAGACGTCTGCACAAATCTAGGCAACTTAAAATGTATGAACAATGCTGTCTCAGTTTTACTGATAATTTTTGGCATTGAATTCATACCCTGACAGGTGTCTCCCACTCAGAAATTTCTCTAGAGATCATGGAATTTTATTTCTCTTTTTCTTTCTGAGGGTGTGCTCTTCTGCACAGCAAGGGCTTGCAGACTGTCTAAAGTACACAACTGCTTCACTTCAGCAGGGGAGCCCAGGACATGCTCAGTGTTTCATTTAGAGATACTGATGAGTCCAACCTCTAAAATGATTCGATGGCCTGGAATTGCCCTCTATCCCTCGTCCCTTCCCCTCACAGATGGTACATATGTTCCCTACCCTCTCCCATACTCTCTGCCATCTATTCCTACCCCTGACAGCATGAACTGATCCACTTTGGGACTCAGTCCTCTGGGACTACCTCCCTTAGCTCTCATCTCGTGGAGATGCTCATCCTGTAGATTGTGAAGCGCTGGAGGGCTGGACAAGTTCTTATTTATTGCTGTGGTCCCAACACCTCACAGGGTGTCACGTGTTGGTAATTGTTAGATGTTTGTTAAACTCAACTGCTAAATGTTTGTGGGATGATTCATGCACCCATTCAACATGGGTCAGGTTAACCTGCCAAATTTTACAGCGACATCTAGTTCTGCTTTTGTTTTCTTTTTCTCCTACATCCTATTGAAACCAGGTCACTTTTTCTTTGACTCTTGGGTCACTGAGAAAGGAGGTCCTTTCTGTCTGCTTTCTCCAGGCCCTGCCGAGAAGCTCAGGCCTGGTGTCCCCCATCTTTCGTCTATGGACAGCGCAGCCTCTCACCTGCCCCTCCCTGGAGTGTCTAAGAGGAAAATATCTCCTTCTTCTCCTTTCTCCTCTTCATTACTTCTCTTTTCCCTGAACTTACCTTCTTGTGACTAGATTCCTCATTATTCACCATTTAACTTCTATTTCTCTCCTCCTCCCTCACCCCCTCCAATGGTGTCTCTCTAGTAGGAGAGAAGGTCAGAGACAGATGACCTTAACTTTAAAGGAAGGGTTAGTGTCTTTTACTAAAGTGTCAGAAATGGCCTTTTTTTTTTTTTAAATTTTGCCTGCCAATATTACTTTTTGACATTTAAAAATATCTGCAGGTTGTATATAAAGACAACTAAATTAAAACATAAATCTCCCCAGGTTGCTGAGTTCTCACGTAGTCCTTGATTTCCTTGCTGAGTGGTCTCAAGTGTGACGTTCTGAAAGCAAGTTGCACTGCTTCCCTCAGCCTCAAACACAGCTCTGACTTCACACTGGGACACGCACAAGCCCTGGAGTGACCATCACAGTCCCGCCTCTATCCCAGGGGAGTTTGGTTTCTTCCCAGAAGAGGAGAACTTGGGGGTAATGAGACTAGTCCAGAGCCTGAGTCCTTCTATGCCCCCACGAGGGTCCTGAAGTCCTCCCTGGTCCTCAGCATTTACCCCCCTCACTTATGAAATGATAACTATTTGCTTTACATGTCCATTTAGGTGTCCTGATCCAAAAACAAATCAATAGTTCCCCGAAAGTTATTCCTTTTCTAGTAGAAGTCACCATTATCACCAATCTTCCAGGCTCGATGTCTGAGTCACCTTTGATTCAGAATATTATAGTGCTTAAAAAAACAAAAAGCCATTTCCCTCCTTCTCCCACCATCTGATTTCCTCTGAGACACTATGTTTCTCATTTTCTCTGACACATGGTAAAGCTCTGTTTTCTTTTCATCTGGTTTCTAGTTTTCTTTAGTCACCTATGCCAGATAGTTCCTTCTAAAAAAAAAAAAACTTAAACATCATTCTACTGCTCCAAATTTTCCCTGGATTCCCTTGATGTCCTCAGAATAAAGGCTTCTTAACTTCTTAACATGTATTTTAGGAACTTTTATGGGTGCATCTTTATCTTTCTTCCTTGGTTTCTTTCTCACTGTTTTCCATAAGAAATTCTTAGCCCTAGCTGGGTTGATCCACAATGATCACTATTATCAATAACTTTTTAAAGATACCGAAGGGCAGTGTTTATCTGTCAGCAAATACTTGCTCTCTTCCTGCTGCTGCCTTGAACGTCTGGTCCCTAAAACCTACCCTGGCCTAAGCCCGTAGAGAGATTCTTATTTTGAACAGAACTGGAGGGTGGAAAGGTGGAAAGAGATCTAGGTAAATATTGTGGGAAAGGTAACCCAACATGTGGACATCCTACTTCATGGCACTGGAATCAGACTGACAGCTGAAAATGTCTTTTCTCTCTTGAAGTCACTACCCCTACTAACTTTTAAAAAAAAGTCCCACAGTTTCTGGAGTCAGGTGGCTTGAGTGTGAATCCTATTTCACCCTTTACTAGCTGAGGAACTATGAACAAGTTACTTAACTTCTCTATCCCTCTACCTTCTCTTCAGGTTCTGGCTCTTTCTGTGAGTGCTTGCTTAGCACCCAGGCTATTTCTGTCTCAATCTCCAAACATCTACATCGGCTCTGAGGTTTCTTAAATATGTTCCCCCTTTTAAAGGACTCCAGTAAACTAATTAAGACCCACCTGCAATGGGTGGAGTCACATCTCAATCTAATCAAAAGGTTGTACCCACATCTCTGGGGAGATACTCTAATCAGAAGTCTCCACTCTGCAGTATTGAATCAGGATTAAATCTTGCCCCCTGAGATTGGATTAGGATTAAAGCATGGCTTTTCTTGGGTACGTAATACCTTCAAACAGACTCAGGGGACTAAAAGGCAAATGCATAAAATGTAATAACAAATCAAGGTTTTGGACTCATAAATACGAGCATGTAATTTGTGAAAAGAACTCCATAAAAATGGGAGAACAGAGGGGTATAGGAAAATTGTTCATGTTTGTTATTGACATTGTTAAGTTGGTATCAAAGCAAATGAAATTGTTATAGACTTAGGATATTAAATTTAAGCCCCATGGTAACCACAAAAAACATCAGAGAATGTGCAAACTCATAGAAACAGAAAGTGGAAGGAATGGACAATGGGGACTTAATGCAAAATGAGTATAGGGTTTCTTTTTGAGATAAAGGGAAATTTATAGTAACAGATGACTGTGAAGGTACTGCAACATTGTGAACGTGATTAACCTCATTGAATGATATGCTTGGAAGAGGATGGAATAGGAAGATTTATGTTGTATAAATAGCAATTATATCGAGAGAGAGAGAGAGAAGAGAAGAGAAGAGAAGAGAAAGAGAGAAAGGAAGAGAAACTAAAGAGATAATGACAATAAATGCAATACCTGATACTGGATGGGATCTAAGAATGGAAAAGGCTTAAAAAGACATTATTGGGGCATAAGAAAAGATTTGAATATG
This sequence comes from Myrmecophaga tridactyla, assembly GCA_004026745.1. Taxonomy (NCBI): domain Eukaryota; kingdom Metazoa; phylum Chordata; class Mammalia; order Pilosa; family Myrmecophagidae; genus Myrmecophaga; species Myrmecophaga tridactyla. The sequence goes on along the minus strand of PVIY010010607.1, from coordinate 1,042 downwards.
GAATACAATCTTTATATCAATTTGGTGACTGCACTTATGGTGATTACACAGGTGAATTTTCTTGTGCATAGGAAATGCACATGAAAGTATTGTGTTCTAGGAATAGGATGTGAGAAACCTGCTCTTTTCTCTTTTCAGAAGATAGATAAATAGATGGATAGATAGATAGATAGATAGATAGATAGATAGATAGATAGATAGATAGATAGATGGAAGGAATAATATGGCAAAGGTGGCTAAATGCTGAAATTGGTGGATCTGGGTATCTGGGGGGATGGTAGGGGATATATTGGACTTCACTCTATGAGGTTTGTATTATTTTTTCCAGCTGTACTATAAGCTTGACATTATTCCAAAGTATGAAGCCTTAAAAAAAGTGTAGATGTGAAATTTCTCAGCAAAATACCAGCAAGCTGAATCCAGCAACATATAAAAAAGGATTGTACACCATGGCAAAGTGGAATTCATCCCAGGAATGCAAAGGTGTATCAACGTATGAAAATCAACCAATGTTGATTACCAATATAATACGCCATATCAATAAATAAAGGATTAAAAACCACATAATCATCTCAATAAATGCAGAAAAAGCAGTCGATAAAACTTGATGTGTCTTCATGATTAAAAACACTCTACAAACCAGGAATAGAAGGAAAGTTCTTCAACATGATAAAGGGCATCCATGAGAAACCTACACCTAGCATCATACTTAAGTGATGGAAGACTGAATGCTGTTTTCCTAAGGTCAGAACAAGACAAGGATATCTACCAATGTCATTTATATTGAACATGAACAAGAGGTTCTAGCCAGCACAATTAGGTAAGAAAAAAATATAAAAGGCATCCATACTGGAAAGGAAGAAGCAAAGCTATCTCTACTTATATTTATATTATATCATTTCATAGATAGACAATCCTATGGAATCCACTAAAAAACTATTAGAAATAAAAGATTTCAGCAAGGTTGAAGGATACAAGATCAATATACAAAAATTGTTTATCCGTGCAGCAGCAATGGGAAAACAAAAAAAAAAATTAAGAA
>PVIY010010606.1:46976-68191 GCA_004026745.1 Myrmecophaga tridactyla | reverse complement strand
TGCAGGAGAGGTGGGTTGGGCTGCACTTGGGGTGGGGTGGGTGTGGGTATGTGCATTGGGGGCTGGTGTGGCAGGGGTGCGGGGGTGGGTGACAGGGATCAGGTGCATGGGGTGTGGGGTGAGTTGTGGGTCATGGGGCTGTGCTGGTGAGGGTAGCATGTTCAAGGAACATGGCTTGGCTTACTTCCTAGTTCTGTTTCCCTGCCTGCACACTCCTGGAGGCTCCAGGCTTCTGCACTGGGCTCCAGTTTTCTGCTTCTCAGCCTCTGAGTTTTTGAACCAGGGCCACCTTATTGGTGCAGAAGGTTCTCCCAGGTCAGTTTCACTCTTGAATCGCCATCTCAGTCACCTTCCCATCCCTTCTCTAACTTTTCCTTGGAGTGTGGCTGACCTCGATCTACCCTATTCAGCCATCTTCCCAAAATGCCTGGAGTGAAGACAATTTTTAACTTAAGAGGTGCTTCCTAGCACAGTGACAGTAGCAATGATTGAATCAGTCAATCACTAAGATCAATTTGTGTTTTTCATGAAATCCAAATGTAAGAGTTTTTAACTTTAATTTCTTTTTTGCTAAGCAGCAACCACCACTCTCCAGTTTTCCTCATTGTATTTAACCATTGTTTTGTTTCATAACTTTGAAAAACATGAGAAAGAAAATACTACTTTTAACTATTCATCACCAAAGATAAACTTTAAAAATGAACCATCTAAGAGGTACATCATTGACTCTTCACTAACAAAGTAAGTTCAATTAATCAGTTCTTCAAAATACTGCCGAAGAGAATTTTTGCAAGCAATTTCAATGCTGATCATTATTCTGAAATTATTTCATTGTTTATGATCATCTCTGACATGAGACTTGAGAATGTTCCAAATTTAGAAGAAAACTTCATGCTGATTTTGTTCTCAGGTTCAATATTTGGCACTAATTCTAAGATGAATGGCTTACAGTGCCTGGATTCTTTTCCTTTTTCTATTTTGTACTTTCATTTTATTTCATTCAGTACTCTGTTTTTGGCCACTGTGGGCCTCAGTCTCTTCCAGTATGTAACAGAAGCCTTCTTTTGACCATTGTTTCTACCCAACACAAGCCTCATCTGTCTACTCAAATCCATTACCACCTTTAAGGATGCAAACTGCGCATTCCCTGTCTCCATTTTCTCACCCTGTATTCACTCCCCAGCTTGCTTCCTCCACGAGACCAAAACCTTTCTTGCTTTGAAAGTCAAATGGCATTTTGCCTTCTTTTTTAACTTTTCACAAATTTTCATGCTGCTGATCTTCCACCCACTGCCCGCCTCTCTCCTTCCAGAAACACACTTTCCTTTGTATTATCACATTTCCTACTTAGTCAAAACATCTTAAAAATAATTAAATTTAACTTTTTCAACTTTTATTCAATTCTCACTTTAACTTTGGCTGATTACTTAGTCTTTCTTTTGCACAAAATCATTGGCTATGAGCTTCTAATTGAAAGTCCAGTGGTTTCCAAATCCAGCTCCACCTTTGCATCTCACTCTCATTTTCTTTTGTTTTACATCCTTGACACTCTCGTCTGGTTATGGTCTCCCTGCCTTGATCACATGCTCTCTCTCCATCAGGGGCGCTTCCAGCCCATCCCCAATTTGCCACATTCTAAGTTCTGACCAGATATGAACTAATGTGGACATTTTCAGGTATTCAATCAAGGGCATTGATTAAGATATTGGCAACATCTTAATAAATGATCAAAAATCTTACAACAGAAATTACTGTATGATGTAAAGTATCTAATTAAGATATTTATTTCACACAGGCCATCCCTTTTCGTTTTCTATTATTAGTATGAAAAATTGTCAGTATTTCTCCATTGTTTTCTCTGCAGCAATCTAATTATTAAAAGTTGAAAAAAGCAAGCATCTCATCCATTTCTCATTCTTAAATGATTAAAAAACATTTAAACCCAAAAGCCAAAATGCATCCTGAGTTAGTTTCAAAGCGACTTTGAAAGCAATATCTAGATGCACACTGTCCAGTGCAATGGCAAAGAGCTACATGCGATCATTTAAATTTAAATTGCATCAATAAGGTAAAATTAAAAACAAAATAAGTTCCTCAGTTGCATTTCAAGTCCCCAGCAGCTGGATGCCTCTGCATTGCACAGTGGGGATGGAGAGCATGCCCATCATTGCGGACAGTTTAATGACTAATCATGGTCTAGACTTTTATGCAAGCACATTCAACACAGATGTGTCCTGTTGAGTGTGTCCTATATGAATGTATTGTGTTAAGTTCAACATGCTTTTGTGAGAGATGAGTCTGTGCTTTGCCCATAAAGAAGGGGATACAGAAGTCGGGAGCATGGCTCATGGCTCCTCAGCTTATGGCTCTCGGCCTGGCCGTGGCAGGGAGGAGGTCGGGACAACTGTTCTCAGTCAGCACCTCTGGGCCACGTCCCCTTCGGCTCTATAAGCAGCTCAGTCTGCTCAGCCTCAAACTGTCTTAGTTTGCCAGTGCTGCTGTAACAAATTACCACAGACTAGTTGGCTTAATAGAAATTTTTTCTCAGTTCTAGAGGCTAGAATCCCGAAATAAAGGTGGGAGCAGGGCCCTGCTTCCCTCTGAAGGGGACAATCCATGGTGCGCCTCTTCTCTGGCCTCTACTGGGTGGCGGGCAGTCTGCGGGCTTCCTTTGTTTTTAGCAACAAAATCTCTTCCTCTCTCATGTGTTCATTGCTCTCTCCATATCTCTGTCTCCATGTCTGTCTTTGACTCTCTCTCTGTTCAAATTTCTTCTCTTTATAAGGACCCCACTCATATTGGATTAGTGCTGCCCCAATCTAGTCTGGCCTCATCTTAACTAATAACTTTGTCAAAGATCCTACTTAGTAATGTCTGTTTTCACACTGACAGGCCTGGAGTTAGTATGTGAACATATCTTTTGGGGGAAAATGACTTAATCCATAACAACACTAAAATAATTAAACATTTAAACCTTTTACCTTACTACATTCCAACTACTAAGTGATTTATTTGACATGAATCTCCAATTATTGAAGAACAAACTGATGAAATACCAGTTATACTGTTTGTATAAAAGGAGAGGACATTTTTATTATGTGAAATTACAATGAGATCTTGATAAGCAAATAATAGCATTTACTTGAGAAAATAGTCAAGAAAATAGTACATATCTTTTTGAAGCTTAAACAAAATGAAATTTTAGAGAAATATTTCCTTGGGCAGACCTAATTACTCTCAATGAGCAATGCAATGATGATATATTTGAAAATATGTTGTAAACCCTACAATTCTATGAAATTTTTTATGAATATTAGTTAATCTGATTCTTACAATCAGTTTGGTAAAATACATAAATTAGTGTACAAAAGGGAGTTCCATTCAAAATCATATTGGTTTTAGATAAAACATAATTAGGAAAAATTTTATATTTTAGATAAAACATAATTGGGAAAACAGTATATATTATGTATATATTCTTAATTCTTCGATTGCAATGGCTGATTTAAAAACCATATCTCCATTTTTCAGTGCCTTGAGCCATCATTTTCCAGGTGAACAAGTGGGAAACAAATGACTTCAATATGTTCTTCAGAGTAAAATTCCTGGCAAAGAACCTATATAGTACATATCCTATATGAATCTTAGGTCTCAATTATTTTCTCATATATATGTTTTTTTAGTCATAGTAATTCACAAAGATCAGTATCATATTTCATCTTTCATGCATTTTTCAAAATAGGGTATTGTAAATAAATGCTGATGTCTCCAGATATTTGGGGAATGGTGTCATTAAATAATAATAAGGTTTTGTTTATTTGTTTTGTTTTATCTTTTTTTTCCTGCCCTGCTCAGACATTTAGGTGAATAGCCATCCTGGCTGGAAAACTATGATAAAGTGGTGCTCAGTGACCATGCTGATATTTCTTCATTAACACTGAGAAAATGCCTGCAGTCCACCTGTTTAATGGGCACAAAAAGACCTCATATAAGTCACTGAAAAATTGAGAATATATGAGATCTAAGATTGAATTATGTACTCATTGTATATTAAATACATAACTCAGAGATAATTTTTATATGCTACCTTTTGCTACCGGAGAGCATGACTTTATGCTAGATATTGAAGTAACTTTAAAATAGGGTTGTTTCTCCCAAATTGACTATCTGTTAAAAATGTTTTTTAATTTAGTTATTGAGAGAAGATGGCAAAGAAAGTGACTTTTATTTTGATTTTTCTCATAATTCATATATTTTATGTTCTTGAGTATAAGTCTTTTACTTTCAGGATACTATAATAAAGAACTATCAAATTGGGTATCAAATGGGACTGTCTTTAAATCGTGTAAAAATCATCAATGGCACAGCTCAAAAAATGTAAACTGAATGGAAAGGGAGGCTGGAATGGAAAGATATGAGACATACCTTTTTCTGCTCTAAAGGTGGAATATAAATAATCTTGCCTAAGTGCATTTATCTTGCTTCTAGTGCTTTTTGAAACTTTCGTTTACCTGTTTCCAAATGTTTTCCAGCATAGTTTCTGAAAAAACTGTGCAATGTACAAATTAGCTTAGGCAGAGCAGTCCGTGAGGGCTTCAGCACTCTCTCCCCACGTAGCTAGTGTGGCTTCCTCTCACAAGAGGCCTTAAATGTTCTGAATTCAGCTTCTCATCTGCCTTTGGCACCCTATAGCCCCCCAGAAGACTCTTTTCTTTATTCCTACATGACAACACTTTTTCTCGCAAGTTATCTCTTTAGTTGCTGAAAGGTTCATTTATTCACTCATTCCCTCAGCCTCTTGTAGGTGACATGTTAACAGGGGGAGTTGATGATTTCAAGAATAAAGGGCTCTTCTCTCGCTCCTTCATCATCTGGTTCATCTCAGTGAGCTCCAGACATATGGATCACCCAGGGCACTCCATGAACTTGGATCATAAACCATTTTAAACAGCCAATAAGCATCCATCTTTCCTTCCTCCTCTCCTTCCTTCCTCCTCTCTAAACTATATATGATCTGCCTCTGCTACAACATTTAACCAAAGCCTTCCTTGAACATTGTGATGACATTTCTCTGTAGGTTTTCACAGTGGCATCAGAAGGTGTGCTGTTTATTTTAACTTCTTATTTTCCTTAAATTTCATGTTGTACTATAATCTCCCACCCACTGTCTGGTCTAAATTCCTAATATATTCATGAGGTCTTATAAAGCATATACTCGAATCCCAAAGATGGGATTTGTGCTTTATCTGTTGCAGACACCACTTCATATGTCAGCAGACATGAGTGTACACTAAAATGCATATATGTGTGTTATATATATATAAAACAATGTATATATACTATGAGTGTACACTAAAATGCACCTATGTGTTATATATATATATATATATCACAGTATATAAATACTGAAATTTTACAAATGCTTTGCAACCTCAAAAGCAATGCTGGGACTACTTTATTGATAGGAAGTATCTAAATAAAGAAATCCATAATAAAGGTAGTACAAAGAGATGGCATAAATGAAGTTCATTTGATTTACTGATCTTCTTTTTTTTAATCATTTGTAAAAGTTATTTTTAAGAAGTTATTTTCCCACCAGTTTCTGAAGCTTTCTCAATTTAACTCCACTCTAAACCAGCTTTTCTCCCTGCCTCTTTCTCTGTCTTTTACTCTAGAGGGAACCTCATAACCTCAGAATATCCAAGTGATATGTTATTTTTAGTTTCTTCAGAACTGCAGGAGTCTTCTTATGAAAGAAAACAGTTGAATTGATATTTAAAATTTGCTCGGTGCTCTGGATACAACTGAAGAAGTGCCAGGATTTGTTTGGAGCCATTTTCTTATCCATCTATTTGAGTTTCCTTTTCTTTTGCTCTTTCCAACACTAGACCCACAATTAAGCATCATGCATATATGATTGCTGTGAGTTAATATATCTCAATGCACTGATATTCTGTGTTAGCCATATGTATTCAATATACAGGTTTCAATAGGAAATTACAAAAGAAATAAATTTTTAAAAAATGCCATGCAGTCAGCAAAACTTTTGCATATTTAGCAACTTGGAGCTACTATTGCTGTTTCATAATAGTTAAAGCCAGTTCATCACTTCATACTGTTGACCTTTTCCTTTTTCTTAGGACATTCTTTTTGGTTCTCTTGATTCTTCTCATTCCTGGTTCTACTTTATTCTCCCATAGCTCCTTTTTTACTGCACACTCATCCACATCCCCCTTTCCTCATTAAATGCTAATGTTTTGGGTAGTATTTTCAACACTAGTTCACATCAGTATTATTTGAGAATAATGTTTTTAACACAAATTTCTTGGAAACCTTATTCTTCAGATCTGGGTTGGAGTTTTAGGATCACTATTTGTGTATTATATTAAACCTAATACACTAATTTAGTTAGTGCCCTAAGGCTGTGCCCTTGAACTTTCTACTAGCTATTTTGTGTTCTCTCTTAGTTCATCCAAATCTGGACCATTCCTTAAGAAACAGACATCTCCCCCCTTGTCACTTCTTTCTTTGGAGTCACTGGCACATGAAACTCAGACAAGAAAGGATGAAGTGGAGGGTTGAGAAAACACACACACACCTTTCAGCCTGCAAGTAGATCATAAGTACTGGATAGACCTGCTGGAAATCTTAGCTAGGCGGGCTCTGCATTTCACAGCTACTGAGAACTTAATAATATAAAAAATATCCAATGTTATACAAGTTATTAGATGAGTGGAAAAGGTATTAATTAGCGCCTTTGTATCTTTGCTCCACCCCTCCCCACCAGGATTTAGGTGATGAGACTTAAAGAAAAAGCTTCATATCAGTCTATAGACAAATAAAAACACCCCATGTTTGTACCTTGATGTGTTGAAGCTGCACAAAATAAACTATTATGCTTAGCTTTCAATGTACTTCTACTTTTATGGATTCTTTCAGGTTTTGCGTCAATGATCAAACAAAAGTCATCATGGTAGCCAATTATTTTCTTTCATATGCCATTTACACCTCTAAATTCCCTTCACATATTCACTCTTTTTTGTTTTTTGTTTTTTTTTGTATGCACTGTAGCCAGAGGTCAGCTATGGAATACATCATTCATAAATGCAAAACGAGAATAATTTTATTCTGCTAAAAGCTTTAACTTATTGAGCCAGAAGTGATGGTGAATGCTGCCCTTATTCAATAGCCACAAAATATTATATCAGTGTTTTATAGATTTTAAAAATAGATCTAAAGAGTTCATTCCCTTGAGGGAACAACATTTTAAGCTCAGGATCAAGCATATTTCTCATAATTCCCAAACTCATGATTGCAGCCGCTGCGTAGCTTGCTGTTTTGATTTAGAATAGCACTTTATCACTCAAAATCACTACCCTCTCAGATCATAACAACCACTCTGATCTAGCCAGGCCAGATATTTCTATCCTGTATTAAAGAGGGGGGATGCTGAGGTTCAAAAAATCAACTGACTTGCCTGAGTCAGTCCATTACCACTTAGCAAGAACTCTCTTGGAAGTCTGGTCACCTGTATTCCCTACTTGATACCTATTCTGTTGGATCTGTGTTTTCCCAGTTATTCTGATATCAACATTAATTTTGTTTTGGTGAAAATTGTAGACAAAATTAATTTATCAATTTCTTCTTCCTTTGGATTGGGAATGAGCATATTTTTTCCCATTTATTTTTTAAAAATCTTCTCACAAAGCCTTTGTTTCTGAGAATTGTATAAAATTACTACTTGTCTTCATCAGTTTAATATACTGACAGTTTATAGACATAAGTATGGAGATTATAGGATATGAAAATACAAGTTTTAAAAATGAGGGGTACATAAGAATACAGAATGATGAATGGAAGAAATTTAGAAAAAAATGAGAATTATAATATAGAAAACCTGATTCTGCTCTCTAATTTGGTTTTCAATATTTTCTCCTGATTATGTGGTGAATGCTTTTATTATATGAAAGTGCATATTTTTATTATTCATTCATCTATGCTCCTCTGATGTACATAAAATGGATTCTGAAGTTGCTAGGCTTAGGGAAACTTGAGGGAGGCCTGCTGCGTATCTAACAATCAGTGGAGCTGAGCCAGTTAGTCATAATTGCAGTAATTAGATAATTTGCAACTTGGCTTTCAATTCAAATGTAGCTATTTAGGTTTCTTAGTGATTCCCAAGACCCACTTGCATAGACATTTTGTAGCTTTTCAGTGAAGTTTGGGATTAGTAAATACTCTCAAAGAGATCCTGTTGGCTGCACAGGGAAAGGAAAAATTCTAGAACAATTGATTATAACTGTGGTTCAGATTCCTTCAAAATATTTTTAAAATGTCCTAAAATAGTTCTGTCATTGCTCCTTCTCTCTTAGTTATACATCCTTCAGGCCTCTGAGTAAATAATTTAACAAAACACACTTTTGCAACTAGCTGTTATTTTTTTCTTTCCTTTACCTATTATATTTCGAAATTCCCTTTGGCATTCTGTTTTGGATTGAATAGGTTGGTGAAAATTGGAAAACTCTTTAGAATATAATTACAGCTAGTTAAATTTGGCTTTTAAAAGAAATAAAAAGGCATCAGCAAGGTGTAACTGTTAGAACGTGTTAGAAGAAACTAAAGAAGAAAGTGGAATTAACTTATTGGCTGAAAAATGGGAATATATTTCTATTTTAGGATATGTGATAGAAAGCAGGAAGGTGTCATAGTGATCTTACAGATAACTCCTTCTTGGAATAGATGATGAAACTAAGGCAGAAAAAGGTTAGATAATCAAATAAAATGGAATTCCTGTGTTCTAGTTTGTTAGCTGCCAGAATGCAACACACCAGAGACGGATTGGCTTTTAATAAAAGGGGATTTATTTTGTTAGTTCTTCAGAGGAAAGGCAGCTAACTTTCCACTGAAGGTTCTTTCTTACGTGGGAAGGCACAGGATGGTCTCTGCTGGCCTTCTCTCCAGACCCGTGGGTTCCAACAACTCTCCCCGGGATGACTTCTTTCTGCATCTCCAAAGGCCTGGGCTGAGCTGCGAGTGCCGAGATGAGGAATGCTGAGCTGCTTAGGCTGTGCTAGGTTGAGCTCTCTCATTTAAACACCAGCCAATTAAGTCAAACGTCATTCATTGCAGCAGGCACGCCTCCTAGCCAACTGCAGATGTAATTAGCAACAGATGAGGTTCATGTACCTTTGGCTCATGTCCACAGCCACAGAACTAGGTACCTTCACCTGGCCAAGTTGGCAACTGAATCTAACTACCACATCCCGTTATGTGCCTTGGACTGGCCAGAGGAATTTGCATGCAGCCATAGTAATAATAACATATTGATCTTGGAATATTTCTTTGATATTCATAAACAGTATAGGAAAACTCATCACAGGCTAAATTTTAAATAGTTTTAAACCACATTTAATTATGATGGAATATCAATCTTGTATACATTGGATGAATGCTGTAGCTTATCGGGCCTTTTAAAATTACTTTTGAAAATGTGCTGACCACTTTCTTCTTCTAGAAATTCTCTCTTTGCATGACTTCTTTAGTCTTTTCTCATTTAATGGGACAGTTTTCTTTTTTACACTTAGCCAGCTCAGGGTCAAAGGTCCAAATTTTGTTTTCTTTCCAAACATTTACCACCTTTCCTCAGATGATTTTGTACATGCTCATGACTCTAAATACCTTCTATACACAACACACAAACAAAATCTTAGGTCACCCCATTCTACTGAACTTCTAACCTATATATCTCACCACCGACATGGTCTATCTGCTAGAAAATCTTACAGCCATCAGAAACATAGTGTGTCTTGATTGCATGCACACGCAAAGGCTTTTCCCTCTTCCTAATAGCTCCCACCACACCCACACCCATTTCTCTCAACAAGTGGCACTTTCCTCTAACCACTTACCCAGAATTGCCCAAGGATGCCATGCAAGAAATAAGTAGTGTGCCATGATCAAGAACAAGTCAATCTACTGAAATATGGTGGCTAGGAAAGACCCTCTCTTGAACTGAGATTTGAATGAAAATGAACCAGTTTTAAAAGAGTCTGAGAAAGGGCTAGGCTGGTTGAGGAAGAGCAGGGCAGAATGACAAGTCCACTCACCAACTTTTTAACTCACTGTCAACCACCCCACCTTGGGGTTGTCCTACCCTTTCTGGCTGAATACCATGGCACCTAACCCTTTCCTTGACTCACTTTTGCCTCTTGCACCTGTTCCATGTCCCTTCCACAATGACTAGAATCATATTTATAATTATGGCATTGCCTGAATAAACTCTGAGATTGCTTGAACATCTCAGAGTGCATGTTGTAAGCTTCAGTTTCCTTATAGTGACCCACGGGGTCTTGCATAAATTGGCATCTGCTGGCCATATGTTCAATAAATATGTGCATGATACTGTTCTAAATATTGCAATACGGCTATAAGTGGGATGGAGAAGTTTGGTAATCCCAGTACTTATGTTCTATTGGGGAGAGTTAGAAATAAACGAAGAAAAAAAGTTTAGGAAAATATCAGCAGTGACCAGTGCTACAAAGATAACAAGGAATCACTGGGAGATCAAGGAATGTGAGATTTAAATAACAAGAAAAAGCCAGTTGTGCAGAAATTAAGGGGGGAAATCATTCAGATTGAAGAAATGAAGTCAAGGTGTTCAGGCTGGTAAAAGCTTTCTGTGTTTGGATTAACAGAAGGAGGCAGTTTGCCTGGGGTATGGGGATAAGAAAGAGTGGTACAGGAGATGGGAGTATGTATTTTATTTTATATACATTCATAAGTTTTATTGTGTATAAAATATAGACGTGATTATATATATATGTGTAACTTAATCAGTTTGGAAGAGTTTTCATTTTATTGATTTCAATAAAATCCTGTGCATTACCTCTTTATTTTTTAAAGAAATTGTTTGTACTTATTGCAACTCTATTTAGTTTCACCTGAAGGAAAATTGTTTTATAGTGTTAGAGTTTTAGAAATCATGCTCTCTCAGTTATTTAGTTAAAACATGGAGATTCTGTAATTTGGGGGTTTTCCATAAAGAACTGCAAATTTTTCTCTGCTTTTCCTAGGCAACAGAAATACAGCTATTGTAAGGCAATATTCCATTTTGTAATTTCATCTAGAATTTGGCATTTGGATTTGTTGACCTCATTAAAAAGTGCTGCTATGGTGACAGCAAAAGTAGATAACAAGTGAGTTATTACATACCTGGATCTTCACAAGAGCAGATGCTGGCTCATTTAGAAGAAATGAAAATGTTAGACATCACCAAATAAAGTCACTGCAGGTAGATTGTTGTTTACATTCTATGAAATGGATTCACAGTCAAACTATTGGAAGTAAGTCATACCACAAATACAGTAAACATTTTTTTAAAAAAACCTAATATGCTTTATGTAAATCGAAATATTTCCAAAAACATTTTCCATTTATTTTAGTGCAGAAATATTTTTAAGGTAAAATATATGCAAAATGATACAAAGCAGTTAAATAGTTCACAAGACTTGTATTATGAGGTCTAATTTTGACTCATTTATTTTTCATTTCCCAGCATTTACCAACTTATGAAAATAACTTTGTTCTCTGAATTTTAGGAGGCAGTAAAATGGAATAAACAAACACAGTAGGGCACCCTTGTTCTTTATAGGACTGTGTACTGAGAAACAGAAGGGTTCGAACATTCCCAGGCAATCCTCTCAATTATCAGACAAGTGAGAAATAAATCTTGAAGTGAAAATTAAGGCAAAATATGCCTTTGATTCTTTAGAACTCAAAGCAATTAAGATACTTAAGACATTTGAGTCATATTCAATGCAACTACCATAATATAGTAAATTATATAGTCAGGTACCCACACATTTTAGGCCTCCAAGTTTAGTAAAACATGGAAAGGAAAGTTTGTATAACTGGGTTACTGTTTAGAACCTTAGGGGACTACTTTGTTTGCAAGCAAACACATCTAAACAATATCTAGGAAAGAATTTTAAAGAGTAATGAAAAATATCAAAATAGTGACCATAATGATCTTATACTTTCCATCAATTCCTAAGGCAGATTTTTTTTTTCATTTGTACAATGTAAGAATTTACCAGACTATATCCAAAGCTCCCCATAGTTCTCAAAATTAATTTATGTAAAAAAGTTAGCTTATATTTCAATGAAAATTCAATGGGAGTTGGCTACTTTTCTGATATTTGAAATTAATGTAAAGACAAAACCAAGATGAAGCCATGAAGTTCTGAACTAACATTTGTTTGTTCCTTGAAAACTGACAGGGAGATTGAGCATGTAATATGTAGTATTAATTCTGAGAAAATTATTCTTCTCAATAAGATGCTAGAAACTGAATAATATCTATTTGAAAGGATAAAAATATAAGTGTAGACTCGCAACTCACTGGGCATAAATGTAGATTGAAATTTGGGGACCAGATGAATTCTCTGGGAGTAGAGGTACAAAGAGGAAGGTGGTACCTCATTGATTAAGGGACAAAGAGGAAGGTGGTACCTCACTGATTAAGGGACAAGAGGAGGACTATATGGTGATAGAAACAGAGGGGAAATGGGAAAAACTCAGAGGTATGTGGTAGATAGTACTTTCAAGGGGGAAAAAAAAGAGAAAAGAGAACATTGGTCCTAGAAACTGCCATCAGAATATTTTTAGAGAAACTAGATACAAATCCCAGTTTGTTGAGTATTTTTATCATGAAAGGTATTGGATTTTGTCAAATGTTTTTCAATGTTTATTGAGATAATCACATGGTTTTTGTCCTTTATGTCATTAAGATGGTGAAATACATTGAATTCTTTTCGTATGTAGAACCAATCTTGCATTCTTGGGATAAATCCCCCTTAGACATGGTGTATAATCATTTTTATATATTGCTGGATTCAGTGTTCTAGCATTTTGGGGGGAATGTCTGCAAATTAAAACCTTCCTAGAAGGAAGGTAATGATAAAGGATAAGAGAAGTTAAAAAAAATAGAATACAAATCTTTTTTTTAAAAGGTTAATAAAAATTATAAACCCCTAGTAAGACTCATTGAGAAAAATGGGGAGGGAGAGAGAGAAGACACAAACTCTCAGGTATAATCAAGAAGATACAATTAGAGAACCTCAAAAGAGTAAAATAATAATAATGATATATTGAATAATCTTGAAGCTGACATGAGAAAAATAGCAAATCTAAGTAGCTCTCCATATAAGAAAGTTAATTATTTTAAAAGACTTTCCCAGAAGCTCTGGTCCCAGATGGCCTCACTGCCTTATTCCATAAAGTATTAAAAAGAAAGAATACTGACCTCACACAAACTGTGGAGAAAAATGAGGAGGAAACACTGCCAACTTATTTTATGAGGCCAGGATGACCTTGAAAGTAAAACTTAGCATAATATTGCAAGATAAAAAAAATCAAAATCTATATTCCCCATGAAAATGGATGTAAAATTTCTTAGAATGCAATCAAATCAAGTCCAGTGAGGAAAAAAAAAAAAAAAAAGACCAGTTGAGTTTTTTCCCAGGAAAGAAAGTTTACTTTAACTTTCAAAAATCAAACAATGCAACTTATGATATTAACAGGACAAAAATAACACATGATCACCTCAATTGATGAAAAAAATATAAGTATGAAAATTGTCAACATTCATTCTTGATAAAAAATTACAGAAGACTAAGATTAGATAAGTAGTTTCTCAATCTGATAAAGCACATCTATGAAAAACATAGCTAATATGCTTCATGGTCTAATATTGAACACAGTGGCAATGTCAGCTCTCACTATTTCTACTCACTATTTTTACTGGGCCATGTTGTTAAAACAAAATCTGTGCTGTTTTGAGCTATTTGCATCTGTGAATGACTTTGAATGAGTTTTTGTATGATGTGAGTAGGAATTTGGGGAACTGGTGGTGAATGAAAGATGTCCATGGATTTGACTGTAGAAGGTAACAGTTACATTGGTTATCCTCCTGCTTTTACATCACAATGGGATAAATTCACCATTAAATTGATGACCAGAACCTGGGCTCCTGTGATATGCATCTTGGGAATAATGGTCTTTATCAGAGCGACTAACCAAGAGGGTATAGTTACAGCTGTGGTATTTCAAAGTTCACTTGCTGAACTGTAAAGCAACATTTCCTAAAGGTACTTGACTTGAGGGTTCACCCATGGGTGGCCTAAGGGAGGGGTGGCTGGAGGTTCATTCCTCCAGTGGAGAAAAGATGGTCGTAGCTCATGTGCAGAGTTATAAGTGCACAAGGAGAGATTTCTATTTAAGAGATGAACCAAATCCAAGGGAACTGTCCCTTAATCTGAGTCCGAGGATGCTCTGTTTGAAAGCTATGGGTTTCTAAACAATTTCCAGGCAGGGGGCCATCCCAGTAAGAGGAGTCATAATCTTTCCAGGTGTTACCATGTTCTAGCCAGACAGACAGTGGGCTGGATCTCCATGAGGGTAGGTTCTGGCTCAGAGTTACTATTTTTTAGCATTAGCAACGAGGGTTTTTGGCTAGTTGTGCCTTTTTTTTTCCGCCCCCCCCCCACAGGCAGGTACTGGGAATCGAACCCGGGTCTCTGGCATGGTAGGTGAGAATTCTGCCACTGAGGCACTGTTGCACTGCCCTAAAGTAAGTTTTTTTTGTTTGCTTGTTTTTTGTTTTTTGTTTTTTTGCATAGGCAGGCACCGGGCATTGAACCTGGGTCTGTGGCATGGCAGATGAGAATTTTGCCACTGAGCCACTGTCGCACTTACCTACTTATACCATTTTTTGCACAGAGTCTTGGAAAGGGTGTGAGGAGATGTTTATGACTAAATCTGGAATCTCAAGAGCTAAAAGCAAGATTCGTGTTAGGAAGGTAAGTTTCTTATTAGCTATGCCTAGTATAAATAGAAGATTTCTTCTTAAAAAGGAGTTTAAGATCAGGAACAGATTTATAGGTATAACCTTAACTAAACCTAGCTAGGCAAGGGAATAAGAGTGACCATTATCCAAATAATAATAGTTAGGCAAACAGCTGAGACAATGAGAAAACAGGGCCGATGAGGGTTTTTCTCTTCCCCTTGCAGAATATTATTCATTCCTTACCTGTCTTGCTTTTCCTTGTCCTGAAAAGGACTCTCAAGTCTGAGATCAGCACACAGGTGCACTCTTGGTTACAGGTGGTGTGTTGCCTCCTTGCTGATGAAGAACCCTACGCGGTGTATCCATGAATTGATTTCTGGCAACTTAACAGAAGAGTGAGTGAAAACGAATGCCAAATGATGCCCCTTCCATTTCGATTATAATTGGCTTTCTGAGTGAGTGGTTTTCCAGGCTTTTAGCAATACCCAATCACCAGGGTCTATAATATGGAAAGGCACTTCTGTAGGGAATTTCACTCTATCAGAAGCATAGTTATAGATTTCAGATAAGGCTTCTTCTAATGATCTTATATATTTAACAGTTCCATTTCTGAGCTCGGATGCGGCTCCTTAGTGTGCCCATTTTTTAGGATTGGTCTACTATATGTAAAGTCATGTGGACTTGAGCCTAGTCTACTTCTGGGGAAAGTTCTAATCCAAAGCAGGGCAATTGGCAAGGCTTTGTCCCAAGTAAGGTTCATTTCTTGACAACTTTTAGGTATAGGTTGCTTAAGAGTTCAATTCCTGCTTTTGGTTTTTCCCATGGACTTTGGTTTCCATGGAGTGTATAAATGCCAGTCTAGCTCTAATTGTCAATTTCTTGTGTCACCTTGTAGATACAAGCTCCTCCACTGTCATTCTGAAGAGAAATTGGGAGTCCAAATCAAGGGATGATCTTTTCTGATGAGGCCTTCACAATGTCTTGAGCTTTTTCAGAACTGTAGGTGAATGCTTCTATCCATCCCATGAAGGTATTTATGACTACCAAAAGGTATTGTAATTTCTAGGAGCTTGGGACATCACAGTGATATCCATTTGCCAATCTTCTCCATCCCTGACTCCTCAGTATGTACCCTTGTTCAGACTCACTGGCACCACACACAGAGTTATTTTTGTACAAGTGACACATTTCTGATTTACCTTTTGAATAATCCTTTGCATGTCTGGCACTATCGTGACCTTATAAAGCTATTGGTGTGTAGCTTCTCACCCATAATGGGAGATTTGGTGTCTATGGGTGATGATGGGCTCCATTAGCAACTTTTCTTTTTCACTCTTTAGCCAGTCCCTTGAAGTCTGCTCTGTGAAGCCCCATTCTTTTACCCTTTCTTTATCTTCTTCTGAATACATGGGCTTTTCAAAAGGGCATAGTTCAACCACAAGAATGGCTTGGGTGATTATAAGAGGCCATGGTATGGGTTAGCTCTTTTCTTGCTGCTGCTTTGGCAGTCAAATCTCCCAATTTTCTTCCCTCTGCTTCTTGGGTTTTAGCTTTCTGATATCTATAACAACAAATTACTCTTACTTCCTTGGCCAACATTACTGCTTCTAAAAGGTCTAATATTGTATCTGCATATATTTTTTTAATTCCCAGTGATTAATAGATCTCTCTTTCCAAACTACCCTGTGTGTATGTAAAACAGCCAAAGGGTACCTGCAGTCTGTGTAGATATTTACACACGTACCAACACCCAGGTGTAGGGCTCTCGTTAATGTGAGTCTGCCTCACCGTACTAAAGTACCTAGTGGTAGAAGCTGTGCTTCCGGACTCTTCTCAAGAATGACCACACATATAGCCAGCTTTCTGTTTACCATGATTCATGAAGCTGCTTCCATCTGTGAACAGTTCTATCTCCGGTCCCTTCAGGGGTACATCAGTAAGGTCAGAGCTATTAGAATATACCTCCTCATTTAGTTAAAAGCAGTCATACTTAAGATGTTCCCATTCAGTCCAGTCTGTCTCAAGCATCTGTGGGCTGGATTCAAAGATGGGACAACCTCTAGCTTTATATTTGGATTGCTCAACAAAGCAGACTGACATTTGCTAGGGCATCCTGCAGTGAGCCATTGTCCCCCTTTCTACTCCAAGAGCAAGAGAACATACTGCAGTGTATAGATGCTGCTGGAGTGAAATTTTCTGCCTCATTGAAGAGGTCACAAGTGACTGCCACTGGTCTAAAGCAAGCTGGCTAACTTTGATTTACCAAATTCTATTGCTTTGAAAATTAGGCTACTACATGTTTTATCTCCCCTGAAAAACTGTGTAAGTACTTCTAACCCTATTATTTATCTGTCATGAACATACAGGATAAAATCTTTCATGGGGTCCATTAGTCCCAGGGCTGGGGCAGTCATAAGTTTTTCCTTAATTATGGAAAATGTTATTTTGCATTCAGAGGTCCATTCTAAAGTTTCCTTCTCTTCTCCCTTCAAAGTTATATCTATGGGTTTAGCAATGAAGCCAAATCCAGGGATCCATAATCTAAAGAAACCAGCCATTCCCCACAACCCTCTGAGCTGTTTCTGAGTATGGGGCTCCACCACAATTAGTAGTGTTGCTTGTCCAACTGGCAAAAGTCCGTTTTACCCTTTTGATGGTTCAAAACCTGGGTATCTCACCATGAGTTGAGTGATTTGGGCTTTCTTTTTGGAAAACTTGTAACAGCTATCAGCCAGGAAGATGAGAGAGTCGATAGTGTTGTGGTCTGAATCCTCCTTTGTTTTGATGGCAACGAATATGTCATCTACATATTGAAGGAGATCTCATCCTGAAGTTGAATTTCTCTTAGGTCTTTTGCTAAGGCTCTTCCAAATATAGGTGGGACAGGATGGTCCAGCAACACTGTTGCTTTACCTCAGTTTGTAGATCCTCCCATTCAAAAGAAAGCAAGTCCTGGCATTCTAAGCTCAGGAGAATGCAGAAAAAGGCATCCTTTAAGTCCAAAACCATGAACCAACTGTAGGCCTCAATCAAGTTAGTTAAGAATATAAGGATTGCGGACCACAGGGTAGATGTCTTCTATTTGATTGATAGCCCAAGGTCTTAGACAAATGGTATTCATTCTTTGTTCTACTCATTCTTTGTTCCCAGCTGCTTTTGTCCTGGCCAAGATAGGGTTGTCATATGGTGATTAGCAAAGCATTAACAATCAGAAGGTCATGAAATTTGTTATTTGGGGCTTGATACCTTTGTTGGCTTCTCTCTACAGAGGGTACTGTCTTAGCTGAGGGGTGCCTCCAGGCACATTCTTACCTTAAATGGTTTGGTGGTTTTGGCCCTCCTCGGCCTCCCACCGGCCCATACCCCTGCAGGAACCATCTTTAAGATGTGCTGGGGGACTTCCTTGTCTGCTTTCTTATCTTCTATCATCAGCAGAGCTGATGGCAGTACACAAATCTGGTCCATTGGCACTGTTAAATTAAGCTTCCCTGGAGAGAAAGTACTTGACTCCAGCATCCACCAAGAAGTCCATTAGTTTCTCACCTGTTTTGAAGGTTACCTGAGGATCCATATGGGATTGGTGGAGCTGTTGGGATCTGTAAAAGGTTTAAATAATTCTGAGGGTTAGAATCCAGGAAGAATGCTTTCACTTCATGATCATCGGGCCACAGACCATCATATATCCATGTCTAAAACATTTCGACTGTAATTTAGTATTATGAGAAAAGCCATAAAACACATTGTACATGTGGGATTTCATCCCATTTTCCCATTCTCTTACAGAATAATTCTGTTGTAAATAGTATTATAGTTCAGGGAACCCTCCCCTGGCCATTTGACACTATCTTCTAAGTCATATTGGGGCCAAACAGTTTTATATAGGAAAATCATTCTCTTCTTTTTCATGGGCTCATATCCAAACAATGTCCAATTGTTGATTTTACAGTAGGGCTACACAACCCCTTTTCTTTGATTCTTTGAAAATTGTATATTTGGAAAGAAATTAGCACAGACTTTACACTAATGGGCAGATAAAATACAGACTGAAATTTAGGAAGATCTCAGAATGAGTTGACTGAAGATAAATCACTAATTTCTAATTTCAATATTCCTCTGGAATCACCCTGGCTTCTTTAGTCTTGGGGCTTGCTCCTGATCAAGTGGAACCTGCAAATGGCTCTAAGATAAACAGAGGTTCTTCCCCTCCCGAATGGAACCTGTAAATGTTCCCAGACAAATGGAGATTCTTCGTCCTCCTGACAAGTGTGACTTAGTCACTTACAAGCTATGACAAGAAACTCAGGGATTACAACAATAAGCAAGGTATAATTCAGATCAATTAAATCAATTTACCCAAGAAGATCCTTCCCTTATGTCATTTCTTCTCCCCAAATAAGAAGCACCTTTGGGGTCACTGGTGCCCCTGCCAGCCAGAAGATACAAACCACCGACTCCAGACAGAAGGTCAGGGTGGACTGTTCAGGGTTGGGGTGGGAGCTTCTGGCCTCTCCTGAAGGATGTTGAGTTCTCAGGTGACAGCTTCAGAAGCTAATCTAATCTGGGTTGCTAAATTAAAGTGGACCCTCTCAAGGTGAGTCCTTGCCCCAAGTGCTCTGGGACAAAAGGGACACTGAGACTTTAGGGAAAGAAGAAAGAGCTTAATTTCAAAACAAAGCGGGCAGAGATGAGGAGACTCAAATCTGCCTCTCCATGCTGGGGAGGTAAAGGATTTTTTTTTTATTATATTAGACAAAGGGAGGTGGAGACAAAGTTGTTAGGGACATTGGCACACTGTGATCAGACAGTAACACTCAAATTAAAGATGGCAAGTTGGTTATTGCTATTGGCTATTTAAGCATTCAAATTAGAGTTTGCAGGATGGATATTCTTATTGGTCCTTGATCTTGATGAGTGGATCTGTGACATTGCCAGAATTTATAGTGGTCAGACCTTTCCCTTCCTTTTCTGGTCTGGTGTTTTTCTTCCCTGCTGCTCCTGCTCACTATGGTTGTGTTTGCAGGGTGTTTTATATTCCAGGGTGACTGAGCTCAGGCTTCTTTGTTTGGTGCATGCTTCATCAGTTTTAGCAAGTTCTGTAGGGAAAGAAGAAAATAGAAATTTGTACAGGAGTTAGGCAAGTCTTTCATTAATCTTAAAAGAGGAACGTGAAAGCTTTAACAAGTTAGTAAGGGAGGGGCTGTTCTATTGGGTTAGTACATGGCAATTTCATCTAAAACAATATAAATAGTACGAATTTGCATACTAACAGTTTTATGTGATTGGCAGCATAATGCATTTATTCTTCTGCATATGGCTTTGCTACATGTTGTTTTTATGAGATTCATTATGAAATATGTCATTCCAGCTAATTCATGTATGTATTGTCCTGTATTCATTAAAGTAAATTTTATTTATGTCTTTTGATATTTTTGCTTTCATTACTTTTTTATTAGAAGCCTGTTTCCTAAGGCCAAAATACTAGAATTTCTTAAAGTTATACACATAGGAAGAGTAATGCTGCATTTGAATAAGGACTTTTTAGCTTACTTAATATTTCCAAATTTGTTTTTCAAGGTGGTAGTACTCATTTGCACTCATAGGAAGGCATGCAAGTTCTGGTTATTCTACATCCTCTGAAATCTTTTGTATTTTCAAACTTTTAAAATTTTATTAACCTGTTTAATGGTATGAGGATCATTTAATATTTTATTGTCCTCATCTCTGAAGTACCTGTTTATATACTTTGTCCATTTTTTCTTGTATTTTAAAGTAGGATTTCTTTATTTTTAGATGATAATCCTTTATTCTTTTTCTACCATGATACTCAGTGTTTGTTTGACTCTTTGAGCTTTCTGACTTTCACTATGGAGTATGATTGCTAGCTGTGGGTTTTCATATCTGCCCTTATAATATTGATTAGGTTTTCTTCTATTCCTAGTTTTCTAAGTGTTTCAATTAAGAAGTGCTGCTGGATTTTGTCAAATGCCTTTTCTCAATGAGATGAACGTGTGTTTTTTTTCCTTTATTCTGTTAATGTGGTATATTATATTAACTAATTTTATATCAAATCATCTTTGCATAACTGGGATATGGGATAAATGCCACTGATCAAAGTGTACAAATATTTTAGTGTGCTGTTAGATTCTGTTTGCTAGTATTTTGCAGAAGGTTTTTGTATGTTTGTTCATAAGGGATATTGGTCTGTAATTTTATCTTCTGTGATATCTTTATCAGGCATTACTATTAGGGTGATGTTGACCTTATAGAATGAGTTAGGGAGTCTCAATCCTCTTCAGATTTTTAGAAGATTTTGAGCAGGATTAGTGGTAATTCTTCTTGAGATGTTGTCTAGTGAAGCTATCTTTTCCTG
>PVIY010010606.1:0-46876 GCA_004026745.1 Myrmecophaga tridactyla | reverse complement strand
CCCCCCTTTCATTTCTGATTTTAGTTATTTGCATCCTGTCTCTTTTTATCTTTGCCCCTCTAAGAAAAGGATTGTTTTGAAGAAAAACCTTTTCATTTTGTTGATTCTATTTTTAAATTTTCCATTTAATTTATCTTTGCTTAATCTTTATTTTCTTTCTTCAGCTCACTTTGGTTTCTGCTGTTGTTGTTTGTTTGTTTTTGTTTTGTTCTGCTTTTTCTAAATCTTCCAGTGGTGATGTTTGGTCTCTGATTTAAGATTTTTCTTTGTTTTTAAAGTAAGCATTTAGTGCTAAAAATTTGTCTCTCAGCAATGCCTTTGTTTCATCCCATAAGTTTTGGTATGTTTTCATTCACCTCAAGATATTTGCCAATTCCCTTTGTGATTTCTTCTTTGAATTAAGAGTGTGTTGTTTAACTTACACATATTTGAATTTTTCCAGTTCTCCCTCTATGGATTTCTAGCATCATTCTTCTGTAGTCAGAGAAGATTCACTGATGTCAATATTTCTGAATTATTAAGACTTGTTTTGTGATCCATCATATGATCTCTCCTTGAGAATGATCCCTGTGCACTTGAGAAGGATGTGTATTCTTTTGTTTTAGGGTGCTGTTCTCTCTATATATATACATCTGTTAGCTCTAGTTGGTTGTATTACTAGTGTTCTCTAGAGAAACAGAATCAGCAGGAGATATTTATAAATATAAAATTTATAGAAGTGTCTCACATAACTGTGGGGATGTATGAGTCCAAGGTCTGTAGGGCAGGCCATGAGCTGGCAGCTCCAATGAAGGTTCTCAACAGACTCTCAGGAGAGGCAGGTTGGCTAAAGTAGAAAGAGTGATCGTCTCTTCTGAATCCTTCTTAAAGGCCCTCTGGTGATTAGATTAAGCATCACTCATTGCAGAAGACACTCCCCTGGCAGCCAACGTCATCATGATTTGAATCCATGAAATGTCCTCACAGCAACACTGGCCAGTGCTTGTCCATCCAGACAACTGGGCACCAGCACCTGGCCAAGCTGACACATGAAACTGACCATCACATTGGTTTATAGTATCATGTAAGTCTCCTATTTCCTGATTGATCTTCTGTCTAGATGTTCTATCCATTATTGAAAGAAATTTATTGAAGTCTCACTTCAAATCTGTCAATTTCCCTTCATGTATTTTGGGCTTCTGCTGTTAGGTGTGTGTACGTATAAATTGTCTGTCTTCTTGTTGAATTGACCCTTTTTTAGGAGGACCAGCAGACACCAGCCACAGGGCTTTAGAAAATGGCAGTCCAGTTTCTAAGGGTTTATACAGAGGCCCTGCTCTCTGCAATTGCTGGGGTGAGGGTTTCAATACTGGTGATCACTGGGGGACCACCTTTTTCTTGGCTCCTTCTTGTAACAGTTTTTGACTTAAAGTATGTTTTATCTGATATTAATTGTATTCATTGTTAAATGCTGCCAGGATGCAGTATACCAGAATTAGAATGGCTTTTAACAAGGGAATTTATTAAGTTAAAAGTTTATAGTTCTAAGGTCATAAGATGTCCAAATTAAGGCATCCAGAGAAAGATACCTTGACTCAAGAAAGGCTAATCTGAGAAGGCATATGGCTGGCACCTGCTGGTCCTTGTTCCTGGTTCTGTTGCTTCCAGCTTCTGATGCCAGTGGTTTCTTCTCTAAGCATCTATTGGCCTTCACTTAGCTACTCCAGGACACAACTCTGGGTTTTGGCTTGCTTTGTATCTCATGGGAAGGCACATGGTGACATCTGTTGGGTTCTGCATCTCCAAACATCTGTGTCTAGGCCTCTGTTCTCTCTGGTGGCACTTCAAGCATCTATAAATGTGTGTCTCTGAAGCAACTTTGTTTTTTTCCAAAATGTCTCCCCTTTTAAAGGACTCCAGTAAACTAATCAAGGCCTACCTTAAATGGGCAGTGTGTCATCCCATCTAATCAAAAGGCCACACCCACAACTGGGTGTGCTCTATCTCCAAGGGGTAATCTAATCAAAAGGCCAACTGGCAATTGAGTGGGGTCAGTCTCTATGGAAACAGTCTAATCAAAGGTTTCCAACCTACAATATTGAATCAGGATTAAAGGGCATGGCTTTTCTGGGGTACATAACACTTTCAAACCAGCACATTAATATAGTTATTCCAGCTCTCTTTTGGTTACTATTTACATGGAATATTTTTTCCATACTTTTACTTTCTACCTACTTTTGTCTTTGAACTGAAGATGAGTCTCTTATAAATTGTGTATTTTTTGGTCATGCTTTTTATTCATTCTACTAATCTTTACCTTTTGACTGGAGAGTTTAATCCATTTACATTTAAAGTAACTACTATGATAACACAGGACTTTCTTCTACCAATTTGATCTTTGGTCTTTGTAAGTCATATATCTTTTTTTTAATCCCTTAATTCTTCTGTTTATCATGCTTTCAGATTTATTTGATATTTTGTAGTGTACTATTTTGAGTCACCTCTCATTTCTTTCTGTATATATATATAGTTATAGTTATTTCCTTTGTGGTTATCATGTGGTTGATATTTAACATGTATATCTGTAACCATCAAGTTTGATTTGATACCAACTTGATCTCCAACAACATACGCAAACACTGTACTTATATCTATCCTTTTCCCACCTTTGCATTGTACTTGTTACAGGTTATATCATTATTGTATGTTCAAACCATAGATATATAATTATTTTTATGAATTTACATTTTAGAACCTGTATGATATAAAAAGTAGCATTAAGTACAAAAAATGCAATAAGATAATACTGGCAATTATAATTAACCATGTGGTTACTGTTTTAGTAGTCAAGCCATTAAAATAAATACTGCCCAATGGGTTGGCTTAAATAAGGGGCATTTATTGGCTCATGGGTTTAAGGCTAGGAGAAGTCCAAAACTGACACATTAGCAAGGTGAAGCTTTCTCCTTGAAGATTATGGCTTTCTGGGGCTTGCTGCTGGCAATCCTTGATCCTTGACTTTTCTGTCTCATGACAATTCCCTTTCTCCTTTCTTCCCAGTGTTCCAGTGAATTCTGCTTTCTTCCCATTGTTTTCTCTTTCTCCATCTGAATTTCATTCTGCATAAAAGGACTCCATTAATCTGGATTAATTGGATTAAAGCCCAATCTGATTCAGTTGGGCCATGCTTTAACTGAAGTTACATTCTGCACCTTCAAGAGATCCTATTTACAATGGGCCCACACTTACCAGAATGTAGACCAAGACCAAAAGCGTGTCCAAATTGGGGTATACATTTCAATCCACCCTACTTACCTTTACTGGATATCCTTATTTCTTTATTTCATTTTTGATCCATTGTCTAGTATTCTTTCCTTTCAGCCTGAAGAACTCCCTTCAACTATCTTGTAGGGTTGTGATAAATTCCTTCAGCTTTTGTTTATTGGGAATATCTTACTCTACCCCTCATTTTTGAAAGATAGACTCATCAGATATAAATTTTTGGTTGGCAGTTATTTTCTTTTGGCACTTTAAATATTTCATCCCACTGAATTCTTGCCTCTGTGGTTTCTGATGAGGAATAAACATTTATTCTTATGGAGATTCCCTTGTACCTGACACCTTGATTGTTCTCGCAGGTTTCAGAACACTCTCCTTGGCATTTTGTATATGAGTATTTTTTATTGGGCATGATTGTCTTTGAATTTATCCTATTTTGGGGGTTGTTGGTCTTCTTGAATGTGCATATTCATGGCTTCCATTATATTTGGGAAGTTTTTGCCATTATCTCTTTGAATATTCCTTCTTCCCCATTCTCTCTTCTCCTTCTATGCATATATTCGCAATACTATTATTGATTGTTTCTGTTCACCTTTTTCATTCATTTTTCTTTCTAGTCCTCAGCCTAAATAATTTCAATTGTTCTGTCTTTGAATTCATTGATTAATTCTTCTGTGAGCTCTACTCTGCTGTTGAAACCTACTATGGATTTTTTTTTTTAATTTCAGTTATTGTGGTCTTCAACTCCAGTATTTCTGCTTGGTTCCTTTTAAAAATTGTATGTGTTATTGATATTCTCATACCATTTATGATGTCCTTTAGTTCTTTCTTGGAGTCTTGGTTTATCCATTGAACATATTGAAAATCATTTTTCAAAAGTCTGCCTGGTGTGTCAAAAGTCTGGTCTTCTTTATTGATGGTTTCTATAGTTTGCCTTGTTCCTTTGAAGGGTCATTTTCTGTTTCTTTGCTTATTTTGTAATATTTTGCTGTATATTATACATTTCAATACTTTAATATATTAACTTGGGTATTTAGTCCCTGGGTCATCTGTTCCTTAAGTTTGTATTTAGCTATATTGATATAACAGCAATTTCCTAGAGTATCTGGAGTTAACTAACCAATGCAAAAAGCATTTTTCACAGTCTTTGCATACTGCTTACTGATTGGCTGGCATTCTCCATCAGAATTTTGCCCTCCTATCAAGAAGATCAGCCTGAGTCAAAGTACAGGGTCCTCTTTGTTCTGAGCCTGTGTCCTATTCTGGGGTTGTACTCATGATTTTAGGAATTCCTTCATTGACAGGACTCTGAATGCCCTATCTTCTCCCTCTGAAATAGATTTCCCCCTTCTGGAGTGCTCTACTGTATGACTTAATTCAGGTAATCCTTTGCCCAGTGCTGCTTTGATTTATTTGTTTCTTACACTACTTATATGCACAAGCTACTTCTGCCTTCAGGGTCCATCCTGGGAGGGAAAATCAGAGAAGCATGTCCTGGTTCAATTTTTCAGGTTGCCACTTGGTAGATTACCACTGAGAAACAGGTACTCCAGTATGCACATAGGACTTACTCTGCTTCTTCCAGAAGAAGGCCGGAGACCCACAATGACACAGGTACTCCAGTGTGCACATAGGACTTACTCTGCTTCTTCCAGAAGAGGGCCGGAGACCCACAATGACACAGGTACTCCAGTGTGCACATGGGACTTTTACTCTGCTTCTTCCAGAAGAGGGCCGGAGACCCACAATGACAGTGCAGGTTGATCCCAGGCCAGGGAGGGGCCAGCAAAGGTGCCACGGGCTTCTCCTGCCGGTTTCAAATTGTATTTTCTTGATTTGGTACTTACCCACTTATTATAACGCTTTTCAGTGTTTTCTGGAGTTTTGAGAAAGATGACTATGCCAGATTTTGCTAGTTGTGCAAATATTCTGTGGAGTACTGGAACCCTGGAGCACCTTATGCTCCCATGTAGGCTGATCAGAATTAGTAGCACAATTACTTTTCAAAACTGGAGGAATCTACAAAGGCAAGACACACGCATAATTTATGACTGAACACTACTACTCCTAGTTACACAACAAACAGAAATGTGTGTAAATACTCACTCAAAGGCATTTATTGGAATATTCTCATCAGCTCTCTTCCTTATACTAAACAATAACAGATGATATAAAAATAGAATAGGTAAATGAATTATGGAAACATCATACAGTAAAACAAACTGAAAAAAAAGAGTGATACATGCATTAACAGGAATAAAATCTAATATAATATTAAATGAAAGAATCCAAGAAGAGCACAGATTGTATGATATTATTTATATAAGGTGCATAGATAGAGGTGCTTTTTGCTGTTAGATGTCAGGATAGAGACTTTTTTTTTTTGATTGCTGTATGGCAGAGTCAATTTCATTCTTTATCCATATGAGTATCCCATTACTGCAGCACCATTTGTTGAATTTTTTGTATGTCTGTTTGTTGTTGTTGGTTTCATTGTTTGGGAAATGCTTGGGCCAGGAATCATGGCAGGCAAGAATTCTATCACTGAACTAGGCTCAGACCCTGAGACTTCTTGGAAGAAGACATGAAGGCTACTTCTTGGTTGATGATCATATTCTGATTTTTGGTCTGGGTATTGTGTATTCAAAAATGCTTAGTTTGGGAAAGTTCATTAAACATTAATTATTAAATAAAGTTTCCTACATGAATATTATTCTTCAACCAAGAATTAAAAATTTTTGTACAGTCAACTGAGAATCTGTAACAGACAATGTTTTACTTTTGGTGAGTTCTATTTTTTCATCAAATGTGGCTATATTCTCTGAGTTGTCCTTTTGGGGCATAAAATATTTCATAATTTTTATAAATTATCATTCTACATTCTGTTGGATCTGTAGTGATAATCCCTCTTTCATGCCTGAGGCTGGCATTTAGTGTTCACTGTTTTTCCTGACTAGTCTAGCTAGGAGTTTATCAATTTTGTCGATCAATTCAAAGAACCAGATATTGGCTATGTTCATTTGCTGCATTGTTAGTCTCTTTTCTAGGGTGTTAGTATGTGTTCTTTCTTGTTTTATATATTTTAGTTACTCTGCACTGCATTTGCTCTTTTTCCTAGCTTTTTAAGGTAGAATCTTACATCATTGATATTAGACATATCTTCTTTTTAAAGTAAGCATTTAATGCAATAAATTTCCTTCTATATACTACTTTTGCTGCATCCTACATATTTTGCTGTGTAGTAATGACATTATTATTTGATTTTTAATTATTTGCTAACTTCCCTTTTGATTTCTTCTCTGATTGGTGGATTATTTGGAAGAATGTTTTTAACTTTAAAATATCTTAAGTATACTACAATCTTGTTGTTGACTTGGAATTTAATTCCATGTGGTTATAAATCATAATCTATATGAATTAATCATTTTAAATAGTTTTTAGATAGGTTTATAGTCAAGTATATAGTCTATTTTGGTGAACCTATCATATGCATGTCAAAAAATGGTGTTAGGCAGTTATTATTGTAGTTTTATATAAATAATAAATATCAATGAAGCAATAGTGTTTAGTAGTATTGTTCATCTCATCTATGTTATTACTGATGATGGCCAAGTTATTATCGATTGCTGATGAGGGTGTTAGCAACTCCTTCTATGTTTGTGGACTATTATATTTTTGCCTTTAGTGCTGATTCAAAATCTTCACCTACTTTGAAGTTCTGCTATTAGTCACGTGGGCATTTATTATGATGATTTCATAATGAATTAATACATTTGTGATTATAAAATGTCACTCATCTCTTCTAATAAACATGGTTGATTTGTAGTTTATTTCATCTGTTACTGGTAGAGCCACCCCAGACTTCTTATGCTTACTATTGTATGGTATAATTTTGTCCATTTCTTTACTTTAAACCACTTTATATCTTTTTATTTGAGTAATTTCTTGTAGAAAGCATATAGTTGTATTTTATCTTTTTAACAGTCTGACAATCTCTTTTACATGGAGTCTTTGGTCCATTTATAACTAATTTCATTTTTGATATGTTTGTGTAGCTCAACCTTTTTATTATAAAAGTTTTCTACTTAAACCTTCTATTTTTTTCTCATTCACTCCTGAATTCTCTTGAATATTCTACATATATTAAAAATTCTATTTTAATTTATCTTCCAAAATTTTAACTATACTGCTTTTCAATTTTTTTTTGCATTTTTAAAAATTGAGATATATTCACATACCATATAATCATCCAAAGTATACAATCAATGGTTCACATTTTCATAATGTAGTTGTGCATTCATCGTTATAGATTTTTGAACATTTTTATTATTCCCAAGACAATAAAACTAAGAATAAAA
The DNA here is from genome assembly GCA_004026745.1 of Myrmecophaga tridactyla. Lineage (NCBI taxonomy): Eukaryota > Metazoa > Chordata > Mammalia > Pilosa > Myrmecophagidae > Myrmecophaga > Myrmecophaga tridactyla. The sequence continues at coordinate 39,260 of PVIY010010606.1, read as the reverse complement.
ATAAAAGTAAAAAAGAACACTGAAAATATCCCGTATCCCCTATCCCTCCTTTTATTTATTTTTGCCTTTATTTTCTTACTATTATGGTCATACACTGGATACAGTGTCAGCCACAAGGTTTTCACAATCAATCAGTCACACCATAAAAGCTAAATAGTCATACAATCATCTTCAAAAATCAAGGCTACTGGATTATAGTCCAGTACTTTCAGGAATTTCCTTCTAGTTACTCCAATATACCAAATACTGAAAAGGCATATATATATATATAATGCATAAGAATAGCCTCCAGAATGACCTCTCAACTATTTGACATCTCTCAGCTACTGAAACTTGTTTTATTTCTCCTCCTACTTTTGGTTAAGAGATCTTTCTCAGTCCCACAATGCCAGGGCTGGAATCCTCCCCAGGAGTCAGGTCCCACGTAGGGTGGAGAGCAGTGAGTTTACCTGTGGAGTTGGCTTAGAGAGAAAGGTCATATCTGAGCAACAAAAGAGGTTCTCTGGGGGTGACTGTTATGCATAATTATAAGTAGTCTTAGTTTCTTCTTTGCAGTAATAAGTTTTTTTCTCTCTTTTTACCTTTACTGATAATCTTCATTTTTATACTATTCTTCACACCTCTTTCTCCTGTTTTTCTGTCTGTAGTGCTCTCTCTAGAATATATTAAAGAGAAGTCTCTTGTTCACAAACTCTCTGTCTGTTTGAAAATATTTAAAACTCCCTGTCATTTTTTATTTTCTTTTTTTGCATGCTTTATGGCATGGGTCATATTTCATTCTTTTTCCATGTAGTATCTTGTTTTTGCAGCACCTTTTTGTTGGATTTTTGTTTGTTTTTGGGAAATGCATGGGCTGGGAATAGGATCTGAGGCTCCTGCATGGCAGGCGAGAATTCTCTCACTGAACTACCCTTGCACCCCCTCCCTTTCATTTTTGAGGTACAGATTTGCCAAATATAGACTTCTTGGCTGGCAGTTTTTCTCTTTCAGTATCTTAACTATGCATACCACTGCCTTTTTGTCTCCATGGTTTTGGCTGAGAAACCTCTACATAGTCTTATTGATCTTCCCTTGCCTTGACGGATCACTGTTCTCTTACTGCTTTCAGAATTCTGTCTTTGACATTTGATAATCTGCTTAGTAAGAGTCTTGGGGTAGGTCTATTCAGATCTATTCTGTGTAGAGTATGGATACACTTCTTGAATATGTAATTTTATCTTTCATAGGAGCTGGGAAATTTTCAGTGATTATATCTTCCATTATTCTTTCTTCCCCCTTTTCTTTCTTTTGTCCTTCTAGGACACCCATAACACACATATTCATGCATTCCTTGTTGTCATTCAAGTCCCTGAGACCCTGCTCATATTTTTCCATTCTTTGCCCTATCTGTTCTGTTGTGTGTAGGATTTTATATGCTCTGTCCTCTATTTCACTAATCCTTTCTTCTGCCTCTTCAAATATGCTGCTCTAAGTCTCATTTCTCTTTTTTATCTCTTCTCTTTTGCCTTTCCTTCCCATAAGTTATGCTATTTGCTTTTTCAAGCTTTCAAGTTCCTTATGGTTGCCCAATATATCTCTATATCCTTCATTTCTTTTACCATATCTTCCCTCAACTCATTGATTTGGTTTTTTTAATTGATTTAGCGTGCTTGTTTGAATATCTTTAACTAGTAGTTTCAACTATTGTATCTCATTTAAAGTGTTAGTTTGTTCCTTTGAGCCATATCTTCATTTTTCCTAGTATGACTCAAATGTTTTTCTGGTGTATAGGCATCTGATTTCCTTGGTTAGTTTATTCTGGAGGTTATTTTCACTCCTTTACCTAGGATTTTCTTTGTTGGTTGGCTTTGTTCTCTAGCTGTTCTTTGGTATTCACTTCAATATATTCTAATCCTCTAGGATAGCTTCAGTTTAACTGAACAGAATTTTTCAGCTCTTGTTTCCTGGTCTTCCCCTACCTATATGGAACCTTTTTTGAGGAAGGTCTCCCCAGATATGATTGACCCCAATCAGATTTTCCAAAGCAAGTCAGGCTCAGCTATTAGGAGGAGGGTGTGATCAGTATCAAGCTTCCCTAAGGATGAGACCCACCAGGTTGTCTGACTTTCCTGTGAGGCCTCTTGACTCTGTGCATTTCCTATCCTGCCCAGCAAGTGGCACTTGTCAGTCCTCAGCTCCCCACAGGCATAAAGTAGTTTGGAGCCTTTAATTCTCAGCAGACCCTGTCCCTGCCAGGGGCAAGGATGAGACAGAGGCTTAGGTAGAAGGCAGGCTTAAGCTGTTTCTGATTCCCAGCCTCTGGTGTTTGAATTCTCCTAAAGGGAGCCACCACTTGAGATGGGCTCCACACCCCCTTTTCTTGGGGAAGTTATACCCTTTAGGGAATTACTTCCACTTGATCATTACTTTGTCTTTCAGACCTATTTTAATTCTGCCTTTGCCTGGGTCAGCATTTTAATTGCCTGAGATTTTCTCTAATCAGCTACCTAAAATACTTTTAAAACAGAAAAATAAAAGAGAGAAAGAGAAAATAAAATAAAATCCCTTTTCAGAGCTAGTTCCCAGTCCATAAGTTTCACCAGACAAAAGCCAGAGTTGGTACTTGGCTCAGTGTGTCCCTCTTCTTGGGGCACAGCCCTTTTCCAGTATTCTGAGCTTGGCTAACTTGAAAAGTCTCTTTTTTTCCCTTCCTTCATCAGCCCCATCTCATCTCTATTGGGAGAGATCTGAGGATTCCTTTCTAACTTTCTCTGGGCTTATCTGTGCTCAGAGCTTGTATTCAGCAGTCCAAATTTGTTAATTAAAACTTCAGTTGCAGCTTGGTTGAGCTCTTCCCTGGTTCCCAGCAGAGAATACCTCTTTTTCTGAGTAGCCTGCCATGACAGGTGGGAGCTTTACTTACAGTTCTCTGCTATGATTTTGGCCCTTCTATCTATTCCAGCCTGGTGTACCATGTGTGTCCAGTTGTGATATTCCCCAGTTATTCCAGATAGTTCATAGCTATTTACTAGCTGCTCTAGAGGATTAACTGAATTCCATGCCTCCTTATGCTGACATCTTGCCCTGCTTCTTGCTTTGCATTTATATATATGATATAGAAAGGTGTGTGTGTGTGTGTGCGCGCGAGCTTAGAATATCTTTAAATAAGTCACGTACATTTAAAAAATTCAAGATAAAAAAAATATTCCTTACATTTACCTGGATATTTAACATTTCTAATGCTACTCTTTTCTGGTTCATTTTCCTTCAGCCTGAAGAACTTTCTTTAGCCCTTTTGCAGTACAGTTCTTTTGGTGAAAGACTCCCTAATATTGGTTTATTTAAAATATATTCATTTCCTCTTCAGTGTGGAGGGATGGTTTTGTTGAGTAAATAATTCTGATTGACTTCTTTTTCTTTATCTTCTAGCATTTTAAAGATATAGTTATACTGTGTTCTGGCGTCCATAACTTCCAATGAGAAGATAAAGCTTTTATTTGGTAAATGTCCTGAAAGATATTTGATAGGAGTAAATTTAGTTATTGTTCCTCTGTAAGTTATGTGCCAGTTTTCTCTTAATGTTCCCATTATTTCATTATCTTTAGTTTTCAGCCTAAGCATGGTTTTATTCCTATAAATGAATAAAAACAAAACTTCTGTGTAGTTTTCACTGTTTTTATTCAGTCTGTACATTTCTGCTCTTCACTAAATTTGGATGATTTTTGGCAATTATTTCTCATTTTTCCCCCCATTTACTCTCCCTCTATCTTTATTCCAAGGCCCCAATATGCATTTTAGAAATCTTGATATTTTTGTCCCACAATTCTCTAAGAATCGCTTCATTTAAAAAAAAAATTTTTTTCTTTCTTCAGATAGGAAATCGTCCATTAATCTCTCTTGTGTTCACTTTTTCTTTTTTTCATTCTTATTCTGCTATTAAACCTATCCAATGATTTTTTTTAAACTTTTAGATATTACATTTAGTTTTGGGATTTTAATTTGAATTTTTGGTTTATATGTTTCCATTGATATTACTTTTTCCTCTTTACACACATATTTTCCTTCATGTAAATGGGCATAATTATCATACCTGCTTAACATTCCTTTCCTGCTTAATCTTAGAGTGGGTCCCCGCTTATTTAGCTTCATTAGACTTAAATTCAAAGTCCATTTTTGCAGTGGTAGCTAAAGTCTGTTCATTTCATTTTTCCTATAGCTGGGTTTCATTGCATTTGCACACGTATGAATATTTGAATGGTCATCTAGAAATTTGGGAACGTTTATACACAGATTTTGACATTCCCCTGGTCTCTTTCCTCACAGGGATTTACCCCATTACATTTTAGTTGCTTTGGCTACTCTAAAGATTTGTCCTTTCTTTCTTCAGTTCAGAAAGTCTGGGAGTTTCCTTTATGAATTTTTTCCACCCTCCAAAAGCAGTCACTGCAGGCAGCCCTCAGGCTAAAAGTTGTAAGAATGGAAACCTCACTCTATGCCCTTTATGTCTGCTAAGCATTAACTGTTCTAGAATTTGCTTGCTTTTGTTCATCCTCCAGTTGTTTTATCTATTTCAGCCAGAGTTTATATGTCTTATCTGTGAGATTTAAATTCTGGTATAAGCTTACTCAGCTATACCAAAAATGGATGCACAACTTTTAATTTTTTTATAAGTAGTTAATTATATCTAGTTGCCATTATGTTGGCATTTCTCAGCATAAACATTTCAGTGATTGACATCTGCCTTTGCAATCACATTGAAATCTTTTAGCCTTAAGATAAAGCTTTTATTTGGTAAATGTCCTGAAAGATATTTGATGAAATGTGACCTTATTTTCTGAAGTAAATAAATTTGAATTTTGAGATGACATCATGAACATAGCAATATCATAGAACAATTTACTACTTTAATTGTTACAGAATGATGAGAAAGTGCAGGATGAGCTCAACATATAAATTATAGGTTTCAACCAAATGAAGGGCAAAAGCTATCAAAGCATGCTGTATAAATGAGAATTTTGCATTAAACTAAGTATTCAATGTTAAAGTTAAAATAGAAATCTAAACTTACCTTGAATTCAGTTCTCCTCCAAAATGGTTTGGATTTGTTATAACAGGATTCACTGATTTACATAAAGTCTCTATGCTTCAATTTTGTCACCTGGAAAATGCTGAATGATAACAGTGGTTTCCTCGAGTCGGGCTATAAGGACCGAATTTTAAAAGTATTTGCGAAGCCCTCAGACTACTGCCTGGTGTGCATATCGCATGCTATTTACCTATTTGAAAATAAGAATATTACTCTTCAGGTAGGAGAAACAAACCCATTTTCAGATATGTCTCTGAAAGTGCTATGCAGGAAAGAAAGCACAACAAAAGAACGAGTTTTTCTTATAATAAAACTTTTTAAATGAAGCTTTTGATCAGAACACAGAAAAGCTGTTAGACCTTAAAAAAAATGTTAGAAGAGAGTGTGGGAGGTTTAAACACTATTTACCTCCTCCCCATTGCCAGCCTGATTACTTTTGTATATCAGAACTCTGCAGCACAGAAGGTCAATCAGTCTTGTTGCCAGTTCATCTGTAGCATCTGTCCATCTGATTCTTCCCCTTCCCAGGTACTTTTCTTTCGGCTTCATTGTCTTCCAAATCATGGAAATATTACTAGTACTAAAAATGCAGTAATATCAATAATGCATGCCACACAAAGGTTTGCAAGCGTTTCTCATTTGAAGTCTCAGAGCATGCTAAAACTTATTTAAATGTGTTGGAGCAAGAGATTGTGTCCTCAGACATGGCTGATGAGTCACTGAGAGAAACTGAGAGAAGGAGAATACCAAATTTCATCTATTTTGGCCTCCAGGTGTTCTTTATAGGTCATCTTGACTTAGATAATTGCCACTTTAAGTCAAGTCTAGGAAACAACTGGGTCTTTTCCCCAAAGATGCTTGCTGTGTTGGTATAGAAAAGAAAACAAGGAAATTTCTCACCTATTAGTCCACATGTAGAATTGAGGCTTTGTGCCTCCACAGATTAAATAATAGCAACAAGTGGTGTTAAAAATTGCTATCTTTGAGACATTTTTTGTTTGTCTTAGCAAAACCTCTTCATTAAAATTTCACAATTATCCTGGTGAAATAGGTTTTTAAAAAGTGTTTTCTAATTAACCACACTTATATTTGTATTGGGGCAAATTTACGTATTAACAGGGAGATAAAAGGCACTAACCAATAAATATTAATTGCTAATTCAGTATTAATGAAATCAACTGAGAAACTCAATCCTGGAAGGAGTTGTTATTGACTCATCAATATTTTCTATCGTTGTTGCTGCAACAGCCCTTGAGTATAACATTTATAATGATACAACCAATATATTATGCTACAGAAGATAAGAACAAAATTAAGTATCCCATACTTATATTTAAAAGCTTAATATGTAAGTCCGAAAGGAATCCTTGTTGCAGGAAGCAGAGAAGTAGTCGAAAGCCCCAACTTTGATGCTCTTCATTTTAACAAAAGATCTCTGGGGTTTTGAAAGACAGCAAGTGGAGTAAGGCAATCATTTTATTTCTACTTTTCTCACAGAGATGACTTTATATCTCCCCCAAATAAAAAAAATCACTTCATTGTGCATTTGCTGCATTTAATGTCCGCAATTTGAACGAAAAGAAGCTTTTCTTTAATCCAAGTAGAATCTTCTATTTTGTATCTGTATTATCTATTTAATTACATTGAAGCTATGGTTTGTTTATAACTGGCTCATAATACACAATGTGAACTAAGAGGAAATAACTAGCTTTGTTACAAACCATTAATTTTTATGGACTAAAGTTGACATTCTGCAGTTGTAATTTGCATGTCAAATATATGCTTTTTCCCTCATGGATCTGTTTTATTTACAGGAAGTCTTGGTTGAATTAATAAATAAACAGTAGCAGAAATCTTTCATTTTAATTAGTATGAGGTGGCATTTGTAGGGGAATGTTTAGCCAAGAGCTCTGAAATGCTGTCAGACAGGGGATTAACACTAAAACAAAGATCTGAATAAATATGTGCTTTTTCAAACCAAATTCACTAAATGCACAGGAGACCATACTGTAGATAATACTCTTGGATTTCATATGAGATAGTATAGCCGTGCTCTTTAGCCTGTGATAAATTGTTCAGATGATGTCTTTAGGGACATGAGACAACAAGATATTACTCTTATCCCTGAAACTGTCAAGTCCTGTTATTTTCTAAGAAGCTAGTTTTTAGAAGTGAAACAAAGAGAACTGTTGGTTGGAATGATAGCATTTGACAGGTTTGTGTGTGTGTTGATATCAAACTATAAAGAATATATACTGATGTTAAAAATGGAAATGCATGTCTAGTCCTCTCCAAGGAAGAGAAAATAATCTAGCATTTCTAGTTTTGATCCTGTTTTTCAGTTTTTTATTTCAATAGTTTTACACATTCCAAATTTTATGATAATGAGTCACTGTATATATTTGAAAACTGTTCTTATGTGTCCTTTCCCTACATACTTTCTATCTATGCTTTAATGCCTCATTCTTATGGTTTTTGTATCCTCTATTATAGTGTGTTCATTCGTGGGGCAACTATAGTTAGAGATTACTTTTGTTCAGAGATTTGCTAGGTGCTGACCAGAATTCAAAAATAAATAAGATGTGCTTTCTCTCCTCAATAAATTTATGATCAGTTTCGGAAAATAAGACTAGTGCATGACATTGGGTTTTAAGTTTTATACAGATGTTACAAATAATGCTACCCAAGTTCACATGGGCAGATGTAAATTCTAGTGGGAAGGATCAAGGAAGAGGAATATATTCATAAATTTGAGTGAAGTATAGCTGTCAACAACTTCATGCAGGCACTCCACATACCCATGACATGCATATCTGATTTCAGATGGAGTTCTGCTCAAAATAAGAAAGGAAATGTTTCATATTGTTCCAATCTATAAGTTATTTAATAATCAGACCAAATCTTCCACCTTTCTAATTGCACAAAGCCCTTTGTAGAAAAGATGATCTCCTAACATTTTTTCTTGATTTAATTCTCTTTTGGTAAGGGTCTAGAATAATAATGAATATTTTTACAATTATGTGATTCAGTATCACATTTAGTGGGATGGATGTGAGCAGCAGTTTCCTCACTAGCCATGATAGTTCCTCAGTGTGCTTTATCATGTTTGGACAATGTAGGGAACTGCATTTTGACAGTTCTCTACAAAATTTCTCTTCCAAAATGAATAGAAAAACAGAGGATATAAAACTTGTGTATAAGAGTTTACTAAAGTTCGAAATAAAAATGTGCTTTTAGCTTAGGAATCTGTAATGGTTAGTTTTGTGTGTCAACTTGGCTAGGTTATATGGCCAGTTGTACAAGCATGCTCTGGACTGTTTTGAAGGTATTTCATAGGTGGAGTTGCAATTATAGTCAGTTGATTGCATCTACAATCAATAAAGGAAACTGTTCTCAACAATGAGAGGTATCTCCTCATCCAACCAATTGGAGGTCCTAAATACAGAACTGAGGATTTCAGTTGTCAGAAAGAACTTGTCTCTACTTCAGCCCACCAGCTTCTCCTGGGAAAATCAATTTCACTTTCATTAGTTTCCAACTTGTGGCCTGCCCTATAGATTTTGGATTTGACATTCCCAAACTGTGTGAGCCAATTCCTATAATTCCTCTAATTCTTACAGTTATAGAGATAATTAGTGTCTATGCTATTTCTAATATACATATCCTAGTGGTTCTTTTTCTCTAGAGAACCCAGACAATTATAGCATCTTAATAAAAATGCAGTAATTTGGATTCATTTTTCAGCAAATTAAAAGAAATATATCGTTAAGGCAGAAGAATTATTGACCATTAAATTTTGCCAGTTTATATTTACTAATTCCTTAAATTTGTATTTTGATTATTCATGGAGAACATGGACAATTAGCAGAAATCATTTTTATTTGAATATAGTTGAAATGATTTTTACTTTTATTAGTTTATGGCTCAGTATCAAAAATGAAGCTTTCATTATACATACTTTTGTTTGTAATAAGTTGCATATTTGGTTTCTCATTGCATGTATTGTTAATGTTTTGCTTTCTTGCTTTTTTTTTGTCTGTCATAGGAAAAAAAAGGTAGCTATAAAAATATCTACCTGACAGATATTTTTAACATTATGAAAGGAAAGGAAAATGCTAAAGCTCATTTAATAGAGATCATGAAAGTGCCTATCAAAATATTCCAGGATCAAGGAGACAGCAGCAATTTCAAAAGTGCATTTCCAAGGAACCTTCATATTCAAAGAGGGAAAATCTCCCCTTAATCTCTCATAAAAGAGCTTTTAATAAGTCTCAAGGTACAGAAAAACAAAACTAAGAAAAAAAGATTATATGAAGTCATCTAGAACTTGGTATGATAAAGTTCTCTGTAAAATGTTCTGTTACCTAGAACATATTGAACCAGAAACCTAAAAAACCAAATGCTGTATTATAAAGGCTCAAAATCTGTTGCACGCATATTCTTTTCTCAGATTTAAATAATCTCCCAATGCAAGAGCCTTCTTTTCTGTTGGGTGTACATTTGATCTACAGTTTTAAGCAAGTAATTTCCTTTTTATGACTGTTTTGTTTTCTTTTTTCTACAAGAGATTTTCCTGTTGTGAAAACTGCTTCAACTTCTGCCTGAAAGGCTTAAACTGGCCCATCAAAGAATTGGGCTCTTCCAAGTGGGATGTGGGACGTACTTTAGAGTAATACTGGAAGTTCAGCATTACTTTGTTTTATATGTCCACCAAGGTCAGAGATTAAATTGGTATACGGGATGTCAAAGCCAAGGTGCCATTCAATGTGAGACAGTCAAAGCAAATTAGATGCGTACACAGCAGATGAAAATGGAAAGGGTCATTTCTGGAGGTGGCCTACTTATTTAAGACAATGGGTTCACTTACCTGAGTGTCTCTATGCCATTTCTAATTGCTGTATGAAACTCTGATTCTGGCTTTTAAGGCCCCCTCCCCTTAGCCAGGCTGAGGTCTTGCTGGGATGGCATAATAGAAAGGCAGCATGAAATGGGGTTTTGTTTTGGTGATTGGCAGAGTCCAGTGTTCCTTCTTTGGGAATATAATAATCCTAATTGATTTGGTTTCCCACTGTTCTTGAGTCTACAAGTTACAACCTTTATACGTCAGTGTATTTAGTTCCCCATTCATTCTGTGAGTGAGGAGAGGGGAAATTCAGATGTAGTGTGGAATTTTATTTGTTCAGATGGAAGTAGGATCAATGGCCTCTAGGCTGGACCGAGGAAAAGGTGGAGACTGGAAGTAGAAGGAATGGCGCTGAGAAAGGCATTTAATTGGAAGACTCTTAAAAACATGCAGTCTGACTTTCTGAATAAATGGACAGATAATGAAGGCTTGGGGCTATCTCTTTAGAGAGCCAATAGATGGAACAGGATTATTAGATAAAATCACTTTTAGTAAATTTGTATCTGGGCTTGCTTCCTGGAGTGTACTAGGAGATTGGCCTGAACTTAATGAGCCATTTGCTCTAGCCACATATTAGGTTGAAGTCTGAGTGCTTGCAATTCATTAAACAAATTAAAAATTACCTAGAAAGTTTAAGTTCAGTGTATTAAAGAATTTTATCATTTAAGCACGAAAGCATAGTTTTATGAGCCATAGCTTGTATTAGAAAGGTTTCTTTTCCTCCTAGTCATTTGATTTCCTGCAGCATTTTAATTTCACAAACTCTGTGATCTCAAGCAGCTAAATAATTCCCATGAAGTTCCATAGTTTTTCTGTCTGCCATCATATTAAACTATCACATCATAATTTGATTTTGACCACTTCCTTAAGGATATCAGACAGTGAATATGACTAGCAAAATTCACAGAATAAACATTCCTGACAAATGATGTACTGAAAATGTGTATAAAACCATCTTTCCATTAAAATAAATTTGTCCAGTACATAGAGGTAGCAAAGATCTTCAGGTTTGTTTGTTTTCATGTTTTAACCATATTTCTCAAAGTTTAGTTATATTTAGGCCATACTAGATATGTAAACTATTTAGGTAACTAAAGACTCCTTTTAGAATATAGCTTAAGGCAATACCACAAAGTCAGATGAATGCCTCTGGACTAATCTGTTAAGTTAAAGATCTAACTATGGATTTTGCAACCTTATTTGGTTTATAAGCACATTTGTAACGTATTTTAGGTGTTTAGTTGATGCTACTGCAACTGAATGTTTTGAATTGTATTTTTCTTTCCAGCAGCAAGAATAGAGTCACTAGAATGTTCATCTTAACACATTTTGTAACTATTACAATGGATTTTTTTAGATTGATGGACAATGTTAGCTAGAGAGAAGGAAGTTTTTCCTTTATAATGATTTAACCAACATAGTAGTAACGGAGGCATAATCTGACCTAGGTTTCACTAACACTATTAATCTACTAATCAACTTTGTTGATAGATTTGTAAAGTTGATATGATATGTAAAGTTGATCTGCAAAAGCATTTTACGTTATTTGCCTGCTGATCAACATCATGGAAACAATAATTCTTCTCATTGAAAAATAAAAGGAAAACATGCCAAAACTACATAGTAAAATGAGAATTATTTGGTAGCTGCCTTCCACAAATAAAAAGTATTCTATATGTATACCATTTTAAAACATGTATTAAAATGGAATGAAAATTAGATATTGATGTTCATTTCTATACATAAACCATTTAGTGATCTCTATGTAACATTTTCCACATGAATACATAAATAACTCTGATGACGCATTTGCAGATCAGGTTTTAGTGCATTAAATAATGGCAAGATGTAAGATTTGTGATGATATTTATAGTAGGATCATATTTTAAAGGACATACATTGTTTTCTATATTTATGATGCTTAGTTGTTTTCTCATGTTGAAATTTAATAAAACTGATCTATTAATAATCAATTGCTACATGATATAAATGTGAAAAGAAGGTTAAAATGAGTCCTAAGTTTGAAAATGACTCTCCAGTAAAGTAAACTGTTGTTTATAAATTGCTGCAATTAGAAATTATTCTATGGAATCAGTTCACTGAGCTAAGTGGCGTGTGGGAGCACAACTAAAAGAAAGTTACTGCTCAAAGCAAAGTGGTGGGAAATAGTTTACATACCAGCTTAAAACAAAGAAAGGGTATGGGGGAATGGAGAGAGGGAGGCAAGGAGGAGGCAAGCTCTGTGAGTTACCTGGAGCAGGGTATCCTTGGGTACCATGAATCTGCAAAAGCTGCCCAGGCAGAATGTTTGTGTCGGAAGGGCCTATCTGGTCAAGATAAGAAGACTTGCTGGTGTGGTCAGCATGACTTATCTATCACAATTCCTTTTTTCTCATGGAGACAGGAGTCTTAATTAGCACCGCAAAGGATTGTTGGTATGTCAGCCTGCCTCAGTTGCTTTCTGTTTCTTTTTTGTAGTTTCTTGAGTAAAAGTAGAAGCTTAAGCACATTAAGATGATTTATAAAGCTATTTATTGTTCTTATTTTACACAGGTAGCACTATTTTTTGTATAAAGAAAAAAAGAATTTTCAAAATTTTATATGACTGTTTTCAGAATTCCATGTTTATTGCTGTGGTTTTCCGTGTGCCCATACTTCATCTGCTAAATTATAAAACTACGAGTTTTTCCTCCTGTTGCATTATGAACTTTCCTATCAGATTGTTAGAACTCTCAAGTTAAGGTAGATATTTCAGTGAAAAGAATTCATCTGAAATCTTGTTTTCATTATTTTAAATTGTTGAATACAAGCCATGTGGCAAGAACGGTGAAAGAACCGCAGGGGTGCATTATCCTTGTCAAGAAGTTTAGATTTTCTATATTGGGAGGGTTTGTAAAACACAGTGCTACAGTGTTTGATCAATGGGCATAGGTTCTAAAAACAAGATATACATTGAAAACCACATACAAGCAAAATTACCCTGAAAACACATAAGAAGGATGTCATATTGGAGCAAGCCTAAACTTCAAGTAGGTATGGAAAAAACTTTCACTTTTACTCAAGAAACTACAAAGAAGAAACAAAGAGCAACTGAGACATGCTGACAAAATAACAGTCCTTTGCAGTGCTAATTAAGAGCCCTGCCTCCATGCAAAGGAGGAACTGATAAATCGTGCTGACAACACAGTATGGAAATAAATAGCTGTTTCTCTGATTGAGCCTTGTTCACAATGGTGACCTTCTCCCACTATGTTATAAGTAGTGCAGAAATAAAAATGAATTCAGTAGAAAGCCAATACTTGCTCTTCCTCTTATGCTCTTGTTGATCTTACACATAGTGATTGGCCTTTTTAAATAATTAACTATTTACTTCTCTATTTTTGTTACATATTTTATTCATGTATCTGTTTCAGTCTTTCTAGTTTGCTCACACTCATCTCTCTTTCCAGGTGCCAAAAGGCATTCTGATGCTGTGAAGCTGCAAACAAAAGGCTATTCAGAAGGTTGGAGGTGAGTGACACCTGTATTTCACAACATTATGCGAGGGTTCGGGGGAGTCAAAAAAAATCGACATCCTCCAGTTGGGAGGAGGGGTAGAAGAAACTAGCATGGGGAGTTGGGGATTGAGATGTGCTTTGTAGACATGTGGCTACCATGTTGACTGGCACAAGTTGGGAAGGATATAGCATTTCAGTCAAGGGACTTGCCCAAAGACATGGAGAGTAGAAAAGAAGAGGATGTATCTATGGTATCAGATAGAACTTGGAATGGCACTTAAAGACAAATGAAGTATGCATTTTAATGCCAGAATAAAGAGAACACACTAAAAGTAAGACTCAGTGGAAAATGAGTAAACATTTTTCAAAAGTGTTTGAAATGTTCAAAAATAAAACCTAGGCCCTGATATAACCAGAGCTCTGTTTCAAAAAGATTAACCTCAAAGCAGTTCATGGAATGTGGAGCTAGAGAAATAAAGGTGATAAAATATATATGGAATCAGGAGGGAAATAAATGATCAAAGTTGATTTTGAATTTTTTTATTTTTCTTACTTAGAGAATGATGGCACTATTTAAATAATTAGGGAAGTTGAAGTCTTTCAATTACAAAATCATAAAAGTAGCTGCTATTTTTTATTATTTTTTGTTTTCTTTTTCTATTTAACGTTTAATCCATCTCAAGTTCCTTTCAGTTGTGATATATGATCTAAATTATTTTTCATTAGGTAGTTTTCCCTCTAACATTTATTAAAGGTTAACTCTTTTCTATTGGTTGAATTTCTGTAGCTTTATAATATATGATTATACATTGAGAATAATATAGATTATAAATTTAGATTTTTTATTATGCATATTATCTATCATTACACATGAAATATAATATCAGAGTCTCTATATATCTTCCTATCTGCCTAATTTACCCCTGAACATGAATGTGTCTTTTACTAGTTTCTTTGTTTGTTTTGATTGGCTTATTTTTACATAAAACGTGATTTTTAAATTATTTTTCCTCACTGAAAATATTTCAAGCTTTTCAATATTTCAAGATAGTACTTGTGTATTATCATTGCCATCATCTTCCCCATATTATCCAGAAGGCTAGAAAATCCCATGTTTTTGTTCAAGAAAAACTAAGAAAAGGTGAAATATGTATAAAGGTAATTTCATAACCAGATGTTAAGTTTGGCCCTGCACATGTGCCCAAAAAAACATTCAAACAATGATTTTTCTGCTTAGAAAAATAAGTAAAAACATGAATGTATGTTTGGCTTTGTACAGACACAGCTGATGTGAATGGCATTGGACATCATGTTGGAATAGCAGAAGGCATGGGTAGCTTTACAGCTCTGAATAGCAAACAAAAGAGGAGGGAAATAGTTCAGTATAAAAGCTGAGTTTCACATCAACTTTGAGTTATGCTAGAAGAGCACCCAGGCCCCATTCAGGATTGGAGGTACCCTTGAAATTTAAGAATCAGGCAAGAGCTACTTCATTTGGAAATAACAAGCACTACTGATCCATTTCCTTTTTCTCACCCTGAAAGCTCACTCAAGTAGCTTCGATTGTTAAATCATTATATTCTTTTAATTTCTTTATTTTCATTTGCAATGTATATGCATATTTTATATACTTTTAACTTACCACTTTCTAATTCACCTAGTTTGTGATTGCTACAGTACAGAAGTTTGTGATTGCTACAGTACAGAAGAAAAACGTACTTAGTTTCCATTGTAGTGTTAAGTACTACAAACACACACAAACTGTAACAAATTTAAATTCTAAATAACTAAGTACTGGTATTTCAAACAATTTACATTTTGCAAAATAATTTGATGGAAGATAAGTGTGTAAGAGTGTTTTGGTGCTATTCATGGATTTTTTGTTGGAATATGTTCTAGTTTGCTAGCTGCCAGAAAAGCAATATATCAGAAATGGAATGGCTTTTAAAAGGGGAATTTAATAAGTGGCTGGTTTACAGTTCTAAGGCCAAGAAAATGTCCCAATTAAACAAGTCTATAGAAATGTCCAACCTAAGGCATCCAGGGAAAGATACCTTGGTTCAAGAAGGCCGATGAAGTTCAGGGTTTCTCTCTCAAGTGGAAGGTACATGGTGAACACAGTCAGGGTTCCTCTCTCATCTGGAAGGGCACATGGCGAGCATGGCATCATCTGCTAGCTTCTTCTCCTGGCTTCCTGTTTCATGAAGCTCCCCAGGAGGCATTTTCTTTCTTCATCTCCAAAGGTCGCTAGCTGGTGGACTCTGCTTCTCATGGCTATGTCGTTCTGCTCTGCTCTCTCTGAATCTCTTTCATTCTCCAAAATGTTTCCTCTTTTATAGAAATCCAGAAACTCATCAAGACCCACCCAAATAGGCAGAGGCATGTCATCACCTAATCCGGCTTAACAACCACTCTTGATTGGGTTACATTTCCAGGGAGATGATCTCATTACAGATCCAAACATACAGTATTGAATAGGGGTTATTCTGCCTTTATGAAATGGGATTTTGATTAAAACATGGCTTTTCTAGGAGACATCCTTTCAAACCAGCACATTCCACCCTCTGGACCCTAAAAAAGACATGCTTTCCCCATATACAAAATACATTAATTTCATAAAAATATCAGAAATCCTTAAACCATTTCAGTAACATTCAGTAACCATTTCAGTAATACAATACAAGGTTAAAACCAGTACAGCATCTCAAAGTTAGTTGCAAGCATGGTCTGTTCTAAGGCAAACAGACTGTTCTAAGTCTGTTCTCTGACTCTGGACATTTGAAAACTCAAGCTATTTGCTGCCAACACATATAAAGGAGAAACAGTCGTGGGATACATATACCCATTTCCATAGGGAGGAAAGAATGCAGGGGTCACTGGACCCATACAGTTTCAAAAACTCGCAGGGCAAACTCCATTAGACTTCAAAGTCTGAGAATCATTTATTTTCAGGACTTCTGAAAACAGCAGTCCCACCCTTTCCAAGGGCTTAAGCAGAGGCCTGCCTCTCTCCAAATGCAACCTTGGGGGACACTGGGGAGACCACCTTTTTCTCAGCTCCACCCTCTCCAAGCATTGGGGCTGCACCTGGGCTCTTTGCCATCTCCGGGGCACATGCTCAACCCCACCATGTAGTGGCAGCCAGGCTCTTCCCAAACCCCAAGGAATGGACTGCACCCTCTCCCAGGCCTGAGGTGGCATGACTGTTGCCTTCAGGGCAAACTCACCCTCTCCATGGGCTTGGGTGAGTCCGCTCTTCTGGCTCGAGGCTTCTTGACTTCAGATCTCAGCCTCCATGGTTTTGCATCTGAAGTTATGTCTTCCTCCAGTGCATCCCTTCTCTGAACCCCCCAGTCCAGACTGGCAGCAGCTCTGTTTATACAGGTCCCACAGCACTCTACTTGGCTTTCTATGCAGTAGCCTTGGATCATGCCCATCAGACATAAGGAGTTTCCACAGATCCTTCCTGGATAACTCCATGTCCGATCCTGGCTTTCTCTGAAATGACTGGCTGGTTCCATGTTTGGCTAAATCTTCATGTGCAGCACTATTCTCTGGGATATCTCCTCCTGGAAGTCCAGAATTTTCCAGAACGTCAATTTCTGGTTTCTTTGTATTCAGGAGTTCAGTTTTCAGTTTATCTCTCTCCTGTCATATTTCACTATAGCTGTGAGGAGAAACCAGGCTGCACTTTTGGCATTTAATTTAGAGATTTCTTCTGCTAAATATGAAAGTTCATGGCTTTTAAAATCTGCCTTCCAGCCAAAGCCACTAGTCAATTTTGCCAGATTATCTGCCATTTTAAAACAAGGCTTGTCTTCCTTCCAATCTATAATAACACATGCCTCATTTCTGTCTAAGGCTTTATCAAAAGCATCTTTAGAGTCCACATTTCTACCAACAGTCTCTTCAAAGCATTCTAGGTCTTCTCTATCAAGCTTCTCACAACTCTTCCAAAAATCTTTCTCTTATCCATTTAAAAAGCCACTCCAACATGTTTGGTATTTGCAAACTGCAGCAGCACCCTACTTTCCAGTACCAAAATCTGTTCTAGGTTGCTAGCTGCCAGGAAGCAATATACCAGAAATGGAATGGCTTTTAAAAGGGGAATTTAATAAGTGGTTAGTTTACAGTTCTAAGGCCAAGAAAATGTCCCAATTAAACAAGTCTATAGAAATGTCCAACCTAAGGCATCCAGGGAAAGATACCTTGGTTCAAGAAGGCTGATGAAGTTCAGGGTTTCTCTCTCAAGTGGAAGGTACATGGTGAACACAGTCAGGGTTCCTCTCTCATCTGGAAGGGCACATGGCGAGCATGGCATCATCTGCTAGCTTCTTCTCCTGGCTTCCTGTTTCATGAAGCACTCTGGGAGGCATTTTCTTTCTTCATCTCCAAAGGTCACTGCTGGTGGACTCTGCTTCTCGTGGCTGTGTTGTTCTGCTCTGCTCTCTCTGAATCTCTCTCATTCTCCAAAATGTTTCCTCTTTTATAGGACTCCAGAAACTCATCAATACCCATCCAAATGGGCGGAGACACGTCATCACCTAATGTCATCACCTAATCCAGTTTAACAACCACCCCTGATTGGGTTACATCTCCAGGGAGATGATCTAATTATAGATCCAAACATACAGTATTGAATAGGGATTATTCTGCTTGTATTAAATGGGATTTTGATTAAAACATGGCTTTTCTAGGAGACACATCCTTTCAAACCAGCACAGGATATAAGGTTAGCAGGAAATGTGTATTTTTCCCCCATATAAAGTAATGGAATATAGGTTAATGCTTTCCAAAAATTCACTAACGTACTTAAAGGAATGTATTATACTGGATTATGAGGGATTTCTATAATACAACTAATAGCACTCCTCTGCTCCTTCTCCTGCTCCTAATCCTTTTTTTTTTTTTTTTACTACTTCTTCTATTATCAACTAACTACTGCCATACCATTAGAATCAGATGAAGTGGTGCCTAATTCTGGAGACAGTTACAAATTAAAAGTGATACACAGGTGAGAAAAAATGTATTATGTATCTAGATATATTTTGCATATATAACTTAAGAAATGCATTTTATTTTCATTTTCTAGCTGGAAACATATTTTTTTTTTAATTATATTTTTCAAGAATGTGAATCCACAGCAAAGTTTACTTAAGCAAATGTATAATTGCATGGCCTATATTTACTCCAAAATATGTCCTCTCTAATTTCCATGATACTGACAGTTAAAAGAAAGAGTAAACAAGCTTAACAGCTTTTGCTCTTTTTTCTAAAAGATAGTGGGTCATAAAGAATTACCACCAGTTACTGAAAAAAAACTTTTTTTCTCAGTTATGTATTGCTTATTTTCTTTCTTCAGCAGTGTGGTTAAAAATTATTGAGAATGGGGCCATTTTTCCTATGACAGAAGGTTGATGTTTACATGATGTAATGATTGCGTTATCCTCGGCCTTTAGGCCTTATGTAATTGCCCAAGATGAAGGAAGGCTGAGGGACTAATGAATCTCTAGGGACTAATGAGTCACTGTTTCAGTTTGCTAATGTTGCTGGAATGCAATATGCCAGAAATGGATTGACTTTTATATAGAGGATTTATTAAGTTACAAGTTTACAGTTCTAAGGCCGTAAAACTTGTCCAAACTACGGCATCTAGAGAAAGAGAACTTGACTCTAAAGAAAGGCTGAATGGCATCCGGGATTTCTCTGTCAGCTGGGAAGACATGTGGCCTGCGTCCGCTGGTCCTTGTTCCTGGTTCTGTTGCTTTTAGCTTCTGATCCCAGTGGCCTCCTCTCTAAGCATCTGTGGGCCCTCGCTTAGCTGCTCCAGGGTAAAACTCTGGGTCTCATCGCTTTGCTTAGCAACTCCCAGGACCAGAGATTTCTTCTCTTCAGGTTCTGGCCATTTTTTTGTGAATCCTTGCTTAGCACCTGGGCTTTCTCTGTCTCAATCTCCAAACATCTGTATCTGTGTCAGTTCTGTATCGGCTCTATAAGCATCTCTCCAAATGTCTGCATCTGAGCTTTCTCTGTATTGGCTATCCAAGGATCTCGGTCAGTACTACAAGCAATTCCAAACTTCTGCCTCTGTGTTGGCTCTGAACTCTTTTCCTCTCCATGAGTTCTCTTAAAGTCTCTGATAAACTAATGAAGACCCACCTTGAATGGGCAGAGTCATATCTCCATCTAATCAAAAGGTCACACTCACAATTGGGCATGTCACATCTCCATGGACACAATCTACTCCAGAGATCACACCCTAAAATATTGGATCATGATTAAAAGAACATGACTTCTCTGGGATATATATTCAAACCAGCACATATACCTTATCCTTTGTCAAGCAAAACAAGGATAATGGAAAAGAGGCAAAATCCACACATGCAGGGGTCTTACATGGGTAAAAAATAATCCTCTCTCTGCCTTTATTCTGCTCTAGCCAGGGGCAGGCAATTTGACATTCTCTTTTCTAAAGTTGGAGATTTTCTTTTAAAGGGTATTTTATTTACTCTTTATAGACTGTGTGGTTGCTTTGAAATGCAGGAAAAATGAGTTTTTTCTAAATCTACTTCTTCAAATAAATGAAGAAAATATGTGAATTAATATAATGCACTTTGCTGAGATGAGTGATTTATAAAAAGGGGAAAGGCAGAATTGAAAGAGAATCCTACTTTGGATAAAATGCTCCTGAAGGCTGTGTGCGTTCTGTCAGAGGAATGCAGAAACATGATTCCCTGTTGAGTTGTACCAAGTTAGTAAAACCCTCTAAATTATCTTCAAACTCTTGAATGATACTATAAGCTGTTCTATTTTTATCTTGAAAATGGAAGTCTCTTTGTGAGGTGTTCTCCCTGTCCAACCATTGCCTAGCTACAATTGTGTTCGTTTTCTGAAAGAGTGAATGTATCCGCAGAGAACAGATTTTTATTTTGCATCATGAAAATCAGTGAAAGATTTTACCTAAGCCCCTATCAAACATAGCAGAATTTACACACCCTGAAGAGAGTGACAGCGTTGTTCCTGAGACATGGTTTGCATATATGCCCCCTACCATCTGGACATGGACTTGGGGCTCTTGCCAAGTCTCCTGGTTTCTCTAGGGCAGGTTGTGGGTGCCATGCTGAGGAAACACGGCGAGGCCCCCTGAGGAGTTTGGGGTCTCACGGGAGTGCAGGGGCAGGGAATGGACCTGGAGCACCAAGCATGAGTGGAGCGCTTAGGAATTCAAGGAAGTACATGGTAGGAATTACTGTGTACTAAAATTCTAAAAGATAGTACTTCTGGACTCTGAATATCCTATGCCTTTTCTTAATACATAGGTATTATGGGAGACATTTTAAATCCTTCTTCCCTTGGGATTTTGTAGACCTCAATTTAGACACTACCTCTTGTTGGAGCGGGGGGGGGTGGACAGGGAGGCTACACAATTCATCTTTGATTTTATGAATTCTACTTTTTGGTAAAAGGAAGCAATATAATTCAAAAGGTATGGAAGGTGAGGTCTTACAAAACAGAGCTCGAGCTTCTTTTTGACTCTCTCACTCTGCTTTGGTTGCTTAGAACAGCTCACTCTCCCCGGCCTCTTACCGTGCAGCTTTGCCTTCCTTCCTGTCCGCTTTCCCTGTTCCATTCTGCTCTAGGATGCTGGGATCACATTTGGAATAATGCTCTGAATAATGATCCTTTGAACTTGTAAATCTCTTGGAGGATCCGCGTTCTCCTATGTAATGTGACAGCCACTGGAAAGATCTTGATTGTGAAATTCAGCTGAAGTATTCTTTTGTCCTTCCAAACACCTTTATGACTAAGTCTATTTAAGGATTTGGTTCTTACTATGTAAATGATATTATAATACCAGAGTCTCCATTCTCTCCATGTAAAAAAAATATGATTGATCTAAAAGATTTGGTTTTCTTCTTAAAAGTTGAAAGAAAAACATTTTTAGTCAAACTGGTTTACTACTTAGTATCATTAAGAACAAGTTATTTGACCAAATTAAAATATTTATAAAATCTAATCTGCTTTAGATGTGTAGTCTATTTGCAAGATGTGACCTAAGAGCTAAAACTGTAAACTTCTTCCTATTTTGTTTTGTTTTTATAACATTATTTATAATATCTCCTCATACCCCAGATGTGGGAAAGGGAAGTGATAACCAGGCATTCAGAATAAATTTATGAACCAAACACATGCCCTGCACTCACAGAGTTCAAAGACTAGAGGAATATGTAGAAAGATAGATGCGGCATGAGATATGCCACTTTCCTTGTTTTTAAAAATCAGGCCCCAACTTGGCACTTACCAAGACCACCAAGGACTCCAATATCAATGATGATTTGAACTCCCTGTCTCCTGCTCTCCCTTAGGTTGTGCAAGAACTCTAAGGCTTATACAGGTTTCATTTACCAGAGTCCTGGTGCCACTTCCCTCTGTTGGAGATGCTGAGATCTAGTCCTTCATCTTATCCGAGCAGCAGTGTCTCAGGGGCAATAGCCTGTCTATGACCAGCCACTCCCCATTGCTGCTCCTAAGGCTCTTCCAACCGCAAGACCAGCCTGAGCCCATGGTTCCTATGCCTGCAGGCTTGGCCTGGCATTGGGGTCCATGTCTCCACTTCCTGTGAAACCTACAAGACACATTGACCACTATCTCCTCTCCTATCCTTTACTCTCAAATGGGACCATGCTCCTATCTTTATTTGCTCCTTTGGGATTACTCAGTTGAATCTCTGATGATATGCCCTTCCCTTCCCCCTCCCCCCCCAACAAATGCCTGGGTGGGGAATGACTTTAGGGAGGTCACTGAAAAACCTGCAAAGAGCTCTCCTCTGCTCCATGCAGCAGGAAGCCCCAAACTCAAGAATGCAAGAGGGAATCACCTTTTCATTCTGTTTGCTATTGAATCTGTTTGATCATTTCCATGCAAATTAATACCATGTTATCTTAAAATGGGCAATTAAAGTAGTATAAAATGTTAAGGACACAGAAATCCAGCTATATCTAGGGCTGCCAGGGAACTTGGCTTTAAGTGAGATTTAAAAAATGAGTACTCACTGTCAAGGTAGATAAGGACAGAGTTGTGTTCCAAGTCAAAGGAACAGTATAGAAACATTTAATAATCTGACTCATAGAGTGAGGTAGAAAAAATGTGAATATATTAATCTTGCTTTGTTTACCTTATTGGTAGTTAAGAGATAAATAAGCACTTAAAATCTGAAAAATGATCAAGAGATAAAAAACATTATCTATGAAATAGAATTCTATCTTTTTTTTTTTTTTTTTTTTTTTACCTATCTGTATTATTAATTGCTTAATTCATTCGTTCATTTTATTTGGATGCAGTAAATCCTTTTTAAGGGCTGGAAGTGGAATAACCACTACAGGAATTTCTAAGGCTTCTTAAGACTGAGCAGGGGTTGAGTTTCAGGCTCTCCACCAGTCCTTTATGTATTGTATTTGAATGAAGTAGGTCAGTTACTGCTTAAAAAGAAAGCTGCCATTTTCCTAGACTGCCCTTTCCTGATCCTTTGGCTACAGAAAGTAATCTTTTCTCGAGGCTCTGGTATTCCAGGTGTCAGTTTCTCCAGCATGCAGCCTGGGTTACATAGGAGCTAAAAGAGAACCCAGGGAACTCACAGCTGGCTTTGCCCCAGGGGTCCGGAGGACGCCATGCAATATGCCTTCTCTCCACCTTTTGGAACTGTGTATAGAATGCCCTGGGTTCTTAGCCATACTTTGATGAAAGAATAGGGAGAAATGAGTCCACTCCATTTTGTCTGAACTGAAATCTATTTAAATCCTGCATCGGCATTAATTGAAATATGTTTTATTTATTGCCACTGTTAGCGGTAACTGTATCAATTTAGCTCCACTAAATTAAAATCTACTCTATAAGGCCACTGGCTTGGGAATGGACCCCTGGTTGAGTCTGTGTTCTTCCTCGAACTTGTGCTAACTTTTCCTTCACGGTGCCGAAGGAGTTAAATTGTGAGTTATGAGGCTGAGAGCACGTGGGGTATATGCGCTTATCTTCTCCTGACATTTTCACTGTCAATCAGGAGCTCTGGGGAAAACCTCATGAGTGAAATTTATTTGATTTTCTTCATCAGGCAGTAATACTAGAGATAATCTGAGCAATGGTAGGAAATCACTGCTTTAAACTTTTAATGTGGGTTTCTTCCAGGCAGGCAGCGTTTTCATGGACAATTCTCCAAGGTTTACTGTTACAGAGAAATGTCTTGTGTGAATAAATATTAAAAAATACATATTAGTAAATGTTGAATGAAACTCACCACAGCAGTCCTGCTTCCCTTCGGTTATAAAGACTGTTCCCATGTGTTTTATTGGTTTTCAAACTCATCTATATGACAGTTGAGGCTAGTTCATTTTTGTGCCTTCTTTTCTTATAGGAGAAATAAAATCCTGCACCTCCACAGTAA
Organism: Myrmecophaga tridactyla; assembly: GCA_004026745.1. Taxonomy (NCBI): domain Eukaryota; kingdom Metazoa; phylum Chordata; class Mammalia; order Pilosa; family Myrmecophagidae; genus Myrmecophaga; species Myrmecophaga tridactyla. The sequence continues at coordinate 15,357 of PVIY010010606.1, read as the reverse complement.
ATTTTTGTACTCTTGTCTGGTAAGTTTCTTTCATAATTCAACAGAGAAAAGGCTTCTCACTTTATCATGTATAATGCCTCAATTTTTGTAGTTTCATCTGTACTGAAATGCCTCATGTATAATTTACTGTGGATAATTTCGAGAACACATTCTCAGTGGAAAGAACTGCTATGTTTTGGTAAAGCCAACATTTACCCAAAACAAAGAATATTCTTTTCATTTTAATCAGATTGCTTTCTCACATCATCTACATTATCTTGGAACAAAGAGCCACAAAAGGCAGGAAAACTGTTTAATATCACAATATACAGGGATAAGAAATAAAACCCCAAATGGGATTTTCTTGTTTAATTCTGTTTTCTTGCTGCATCCCTTTCTGAGAGAAGAAAAGCAAAAACCTATAGAGTAAAAATCATGGTTATATGTTTGGATCTTAAGAAGGCTTTAATAATCCTTCTACTTTTAACAACATTTCCTAAATATCATTTATAACATTCATCTTAAAACAGTTTAACTCAATCAATGCTAAATGTTTGCTAAAGCTGCTGGAATACAATATACCAGAAATGAATTTGCTTTTATGATGGGGATTTATTAATTTATAATTTAGAGTTCTTAGGCCATGAAAATATCCCAATTAAACTATCAACAGGATGATACCTGGCCTCTGAAGAAAGCCTGCCTGTATCTGGGACCTCTCTGGCACTTGGGAAGGCACATAGCTGGGGTCTGCTGGTCCTTCCTGCTGGATTTCACTGCTTGCAGCTTCTGTTTCAGCGGCTTCCTCTCTATGCTTCTGTGGGTTCTCTCTCAACTTCTCTGGGGGCTTTTCTTCTCTCTGCTCTCTTGGATTTTTCTGAATTTATTCTCTCAGAAAGGACTCCTGGGAGGGGAAAGGCCCACCTTGAATGGGGTGGATCATAGCTCAATTGAAGCCACCTGACCTAAAGATCTCACTCATAACAGGTGTGTACCCGTAGGGGTGGATAAAAGGTCCAGCACACTGGTTTTAGCTCCCAACTTTAATCTGGACTTGGCTCTACAAGGTAAGTAATATACTTTACGTAGCTACATAACATTAAGTAATCTACGCTCTTTAAAATAGTGCTGGTATTACGTAACGCCATATACCCTGATGCGTTTCATTGTCAGAAAGCAGAGGTTCTCAACAGAGGGTTTGGAGGGGGTGGAGGGAGCAGGCACATGGCATTTGTCAATGAGCATTAAGTAAATGTCTAGAGACAGTTTTTATTGACACAGCTCAGGGTTTCTTAGCATCTAGAGGGTGGAGGCTTGGGATGCTGCAAAACATTCTATAATGCACAGGACATGTCCAACAACAAAGAATTGTCTGGTCCAAATGGCAGTAGTGGTGCTGGGCTAAAGGGAATAATTCTAGGGTCTGGTAATTAAAGAACTGATTCATGCTCAGGGTTTATGAATGCATAATATAGCATAACATAAAACATTTCACTAAAGGTTTTTAAAAACTCCAGCAGCAATTATTTCCCTCCAATGGACTAATTATTTACTTTGTTTCTTCATGCTCTTGAACAAATATGCCTTATAAAAAAAAATTCTCCTGAGTGCCTGTTACTGAAACAGGCAGAAATGAAGATAACCCTCCATTTGTGGCTTCGCAAATCATTATGTGCCCCTAATGTTGCTGCGGCTGATAAATCTAGGGAGAAGATTTAGGTCACAGGTATTTTAATCTGGATTTTGCTGCCTTCAAGCCCTTACCTCTGCACAAAGATGCACACATTTTATACATTTCCTACATTGGCCCATGTCCCCCTGGCAGGTGTGGGTCCCCACCACGTCCCGGGACACCCCTGCAATTGTTTTTTGCAGAAGGAGAACCCTGAGTTCTTACCTTGGGGTAGTGCTTTTTTAGGAGGTTCTACGTAATGAGGCTGCTTTAACCTCATGATGCTCCTGATCCCCAAAAGACAGTCTTTTATTCTACCCAGACCTCTTTCTCCCCAGAGCAAACCTATGCCACCTGCAGTCTCTGAGCACCACTTCAAGGCCCGGAGGCTCTGAAGCACCAAACTACCAGTGTCTTCTAACCCTCAGGCTCTATGGTGGAGTCTGCTTTTGTGGGGTTGAATTTTATCTTGGAGGCTCTGGCATCCTTCCCTGGAACAGTGTGCCCAGTGAACCATACCCTGCAGTCCATGGGGCTCTGTCTGTTTAAATCTAATTGTGGGAAAAGTCCCATCTCCCACGCCTCCACCCCAGGTGGCTCCTAAGCAGAGGCAAAGCTTCCCTTAGAGGCTTGTTCTCCTGTAATGTATCACTACAAATTCAACCAGCTCTTATCCTAATCCACTTGAGAACTCATTAATTCTTTAATCAGCAAAATAAATGAAAAATAGAAACACAATGACAACAACAATCATACCACCACCATAATCACTTTTTAAATCTAGTTTGGCAATAACAGGACAGAGCTACACAAAGTAAGAAGCCAGGCAGGGTTCACGGATTTCACCAAGACTCAGCCACTGTATTTTTAAGAGCTGAAAATGACCTGGCAACTCAGGTCAGAGATACTGGGGGTTCAAAAGAATGATGCTATTGTTTTTATATCTTGTGTATATTCTTTGCATGTATAAATATATCATTTAGAAACAATGGTCCTGGCCAGATACAACTGGCATATTTTGAGAGAAATTCCATATCTAATACCTCAGGGAGCCCAGGACTTTGTAAACTGAATCAGTGAAGAGAAAGCGATTCCTCAGATGCCTGACAAAGAAGACGCAAGGAACACCGAGCAGTACCGCCACAGGGTCTGGCCAGGCCTTGCAGGTAACAGTCATCGCAAGGCCTCCCTGGTCACGGTTACACAGCTGCGCTGCTTCCTGAGTGTGTGATGTTTAGTAAGAAAAGGAAACCTACAGACAATATAGCCCTAGAGGTGTGCTAGGAAATTGTCTGGATGTGGTTTAACTGACAAGTTCAGAGAGATAAGAGGCTTAGGGGCCCGTGATAGGCTAAACTAGGGCCCTCCAAGATGCTCACATCCTAATCCCTGGAACCTGCAGATGTTACCTTATATGGCAAAAGAGATTCTGGAGGTGATTGAATTAAGGATGTTACATGGGTTATCTAGATGGGTTCAATGTCACCACAAGGGTCCTTATGGGAAGGGAAGGAGGAAATCAGAATCAGTATTAGACCTTTTGAAGGAATTAAGAGTTGTAGTGACAGGAAAACCAGACCAGGGGCGAGGGACACAGGTGGCCTCTACTATCCGGAAAAGGCAAGAAAACAGATTGTCCCCTGGAGCCTCCAGAAGGGACCAGCCTTGTTGAGACCACAAGACTTATTTTGGACTTCTAACTGCTAGAACAGGAGAATAAACTCATGTTGTTTAAGCCACTCGGCTCGTGGTGACTGGTTAAAGCAGCGACAGGAAACTAGTACCAGCCAGCACTCGGGTCCCCACCACCTGCACAGCCCCATACACAAGGGGCAGAATCCCGGTGCCGCCGGCCCACACTTGTCTCCCATAAAAACCTGGGCAACAGAAAAAACAGTGGTCACGCTCCACTGTGCATCTTCCGCCTGCGCCCTTGGGTTTGCTTTGCTGAGAATTTGTATTTCCCAGTAAGTTATAAATTCCATGAGATTTATGTGTCCTGCTATACAAGTTCAACAATTTCTTTGAACTCCCACTTCAGTAGACACCTTTCTCTGCTTTTGACCCTTAGGAAATAATCTGGGCCAAATAGCCATGGTTTTTAAAATTATAATTTGACTTATAATAAATAATAAAATTAAATAGACCATGACCCCAACATGCAGATAATCTCCGCTAATATATATATATATATATATATATATATATAAAGTAGATATACATATATATTTAACTTTTTGTGGTATTTTAAGTTTGTATTATATTTATTTACTGCTCAAAATTCCCATTTTCATGACTTTCAAGTGTACAATCCAGTTGCACTAATTACATTCACGATATCGTGCTGCCATCACCAATATCCATTGTCCCAACTTTTTCAGCACCTCAAACAGAAACTCAGCCCCCATTAAGTAATAACTCCTCCTTCTCTATTATCTGCATCTAGAAATTTGCTTCTTTAGATAGTTCATATATGAGATCATAGAATAATTTATCTTTTTGAGTCTGATTTACTTCATTCAACATGATGTCCTCAGGTTTATCTATGCTGTGGCATGGTTTTCAATTTCAGACATGCCAATGATCTTTGATAACTAACTTAATGTTATTGATCCTCAGATTCCTTATTTATTTATAAACGAAGCATCTTAAGCACTCCTCTTCTGGATTATGCTTTAAGGATAAAATATAGGAAATATGTAAAACCTCTGGCAAAGAAAACACATTTGAAAAAAATAAAAAGCAATTATTCTAAATACCAAGGCATTAAGGTAACTACTGCACTTAGCACAACAGTCCTGAACTTCATTAACTGCTTGCATTGTCCAGAAACAATGGGCTCCATGGCCCATAATCCTGCATGCTCCTAACTAGGTAGGAGTGTGGCTTGAAAACAAGGACCCTTGCACTGGAGGCCCACTGCTGTGTTTAGATCTTACCTCTTCTGTTTATTCCTACTGCAAAAGATAGTTGCAAAGATTTTTGTCAGTGGATGCACTTAGGTTGCCTGACTCATTTCTAGTGCTCAACTAATATTAGCCATTATCATTTCTATTATACAAGGACATTTTTTCAGGAGTAGAAAGAAAAAGGCCAAAGGCAGTCAAAAGCGACCCCACTGAGACAACTTGAAATGTCAAATCAAAGGCCTCTGCCCACATAAGACATACATCTCAAGGACACGCACATACAGAACTTAGAACTGCCGTATGAGTTAGAAGAGCCTTTCAAGTCAAAAGGATAGGCAGGTATTGCAATATTAAGTATGTTCACATGTCTGACATTTTACTGACGTGTTACCAATTTGCTCATCATATATTCTTAGAAAATGTTCATTTATGAAATCATTCTATTTATTTTTAGGCAACAGTTCTATCTCCTGTATTTTTTACTCCTTAGGTTTAATTTTGTATTTGTTTAAACTTATTTTCACTGTTGTAACATTACAATTTGACTCTAATTTCACGGAATTTATCTTTCCTGACTTTTCAGCCAATATTTGGTCCCCATTTTATATTCTCTCATAGCAGGACGGTGCCACTTATCATAGTTAAGGCTGTACATTATATGTGATTATTGAATACGAACAGTTTCTTCTCTGAACTGGAAGCTCCATAACAGCAGTGACTTTGTGTATTTTCCTATCTGGTTTTAGATTAGATTCTGCCAATAAGAGGCACTTGCACAGAAATTGGGAAAGAAAAGAAGCCCTTGTTCGGGGCAGCAGAACCTTGGAGCAGCATTCTCTGGTGTTGGCTGCAATTGAGACAGGCAGCAGACAGCTTTCTGATACCTGCTCTTGAATCTTGCAGTGGTTGGATAAGTCTCCAATTCCTTTATTAAAACTCTTTCTACTGGAAACATCCAGAATGGCTTCTGTTCTCCTGACTAATGCAGTTATTTGGGGTGATCTCTGCTTCTCTGAAGAAAGACACAGAATCTACATTATTTTACAAGGAAGAGAAAAGCCTAAAATTCAGATTATTGTTTTGTCTAATATTTTCTAAAACAATGCTTAATGCTATTTAGGCTCTTAAAGCTGTTTAGTATGTTAAGAATTTCCCTTTTTAGTTTTGTTATTATATTTTATAATACATTAAAATATAATAATACATGATTTTGAAATTTTAAAATTGGTGTTTTTGGCAAAATGTGATAATCCATAATTTTTTTTCCCTCTAGATAACATTTGTTTTTTTAAACCTAATTTACATATTCAGATAAAATGTATTCAGAGAATTTGCTTCTTTAAAGCTAAAAGGCCTATGAGAAATCATTTTGTTTTTGTTTATGCTAATAGAAATCTGCTAGTCATTAAATCTGAAGAGTTAGTCCCTAAAGTTATTTTGCAGAGATTCATTTATACTTATTGAATAAGAGCAATTTTAAATTTGCTTCAGATTCTGTTTATCATTTGTCATTACTACTCTTGTTTGCTGCAGATCCACCAGAGACAAACAAGATAATGTTTCAAATGACTCCGGAGCCATTTATTTTGAAAGATGATTGGTTTAGAATGAAAAAAATGCATGTTTTTATCTTCCAAGAGTATAACTTGTTCAAAATCTGACTTTTTGCCAGCAGAAGACACTGTATTCCGTGATGTTTTATTTTTCATTTCCTTTTGAATCTTATGCCTGTTCTTTTAATACAGTCATGTCCATATCAGTTTAAGACATATTGTCTCAGAATAAGGTGTCAGAAGAGTGGAGTGTTAAGCTGTGGTTCTAACAAGTCTTTTGAAAAAGGAATATGTCTGTGCTTTATTTATTGTTATTATCCAAACAAAATTTAAAAAGCAAAACCCAACATTTAAAAAAAAATCATAATTTTTAACTGTGGTTGGTTATCAAAATGGAAAATGTAAATCACATATGATGTCAAAAAAAAGCCCAGAGTAGAGGAGACTTCATGTCAGCCAAGCAAACATTTATAGGAGTGAAAATCTTAGGTGGGTACAAGGGAAGACCTGATTGAAAAGCATAGTATTTAATGAATCCCTTCTGCTTTTGTTGAATTTTCCTTATTTACTTGTTCATTTACTCATTTATCAAATTAACCAATAAATATTGAATAAACATTCTTTTAGAAGCTAGAGATGTAGGAATAGCAGTTTTAAAGCCCCGTGTGGCCTTTACAGGTGAGAGTGGAGGAAGATGTTCAAAAATAACTGCATAGGAAACGTATTGATTCCCTGATAAGTTTCATGAGGAAATTAGGATACTGTATACAGTGGCGCCTAATGTAGTCTCTGAACCCAGCAAGGTGGCCTCAAGGAGTGACGTGCAAGCTGAGTCCTGAGGTGAGAGTGGGAGAAAGAGGCTTCCAGGCAACTGAAAAGGCAAACGCCAAGAGGTACAGTGACAGAGCTACTTGTGGGGTGCTGCTCTGGGTTAAGCATGGCACAAAACAAAGGGGAAGTGAAGTAGGAAGCAAGACCCTGTCCTCGAGATGAGTAACACATAGTGCTGCAATTTTAATGGGTAGATATATAGATGCTTTTTTACACTAAGGGTTTCAATATGCATTATACCAAGACATGCATGCGCAATCATTTGATGATGTGATCAGGGATTATTATCTTCATTTAGAAATAAATGCACTGAGCTGTAATGAGGGAGAGCGATTGACTATCTGAAAATCATAAGACTTGGACTTTTTCATAAATGAGTTTCTGTAGGTAAGTCCACTTGCAATAAACTTACGCTCTTTCAGGTACAAAACACATAGAATGTGTTTGCACCTATCAGTGTAAAAGCATGGGGAGACAGAAAAGCTTAATCACCCCATATACTAGCTTCTCTATTTTTTTTCCTTTGCTTTTTTTTTTTGTTGTTGTTCTGAGGAATGTACATAGAAAGCATCAAATACACATTTTCTAATGTTAAACTTAAAGTAAAAAAAGAAAGGGAAAGAAAAGAAAAAGAAAATACTGAAGATCTGTTCTGTGGTTAAGGGAGTTGTGGTATTTAAACAGTCATTATTACTTAATTGATTGCCCAGCTCACAAAGGCACAAAACTGAGGTAGAAAAGAACAAAAATCAGGTAGGGGAGTGTGAGAATAAAGGGAGTGATGAACCATTGCTTCAAAAGTTGACTAAATGGAGTTTAGTCATACAAAATTATCTTAAATTTGAGACCTAATACTGAATGAAAAGGGAAAACCTATATTTGAAGGCAATATTTTAATGGTGTACTAAGAGTAACAAAGAACAAATACAAAAATTGTTTCTTAGAATTTTCAGTGCTTCATAGGAAGACTGCCTTATTTTTCCTGTGCTTTAACATTTTAAACATTTTTAGATACATAATATCAGTCCCTTAAATGCTTTGAAAGATTATTTTATACTTAATATTGCAGCAAACTTTTACGTCCTCCAGAGTCAGTCGAGAATTCGTTTGGATAAAGGAAATCATGAAATCTTCTAATCTACTTCTCTGTCCAATTGAAAGAGGGCAAATCACCGTAACAACTGTTTTCTGGAAATAAATTCAATTTATGCTTCATGGTGGTGGGACGAGATGACATTTTTAAAGTAAATTTATCTTAGTTTTAGATATGCAACCTACCAACAGCCCAGCTGTAATGGTGAATGATCATGCCATAAAACTTGAGAGTTAATATTTAGTTTTCTTTTCCTCACAAAAAAACAAGTGAAAGCTTTATCTGTCATACCAGAAGGAATGCCACCTGTTTAATGGAAACATTTGGGAATCCTATAGACAGTTCCATATAATTTAGGGATTTTTTTTTTCTGAAAGAATATGAAGTTACATTATGAAGTGCAATAAAAAATAAATAAAAAAAAACTTGGAATGAATTTGTCCCCCTTCACCTTTAGGTAAACAACCTAGAATTATTCCTACATATAAAACTAATGTGTCTTCGCTCTCCCTTGCTGACTCATTCTCATCTCTCAGGTCTAGGTCTGTTCTGTTTCATCTGCTGACCCTCTCGCCCCTCTGTCATCCTCACGACAAGAGCTTCCTCAGGGCTGTGGCCATCTCCACCCAGGCCCTGGAATGAGCATACCTGTGTAGACCTGAGCCTAATCCTCAGTGAGGGACCCAGCCCACCCAGGTGCAGAGCTTGCAGCATAGCCATCCACCTGAGCCCAGCCAGTGCTACCTGCCTCCTGGGCTCAGACACATGAGCTACCATAAATAAGAAGGTTTAAATCCCTGAATTTTGGGTGGTTTGTTCTTTAGCAAAAGCTAATGTAGATGCCCCCACTAGGATGGCCATAATAAAAACTACAGAGAATAACAAGTGTTGGCGAAGATGTGGAGAATTCAGAAACCCTCATAAACTGTAGGTAAGATTGTAAAATGGTAGAATGTAAAATGTTGCAGCTGCTGTGGAAACTTTGGCAGTTTCTCAATATGACCCAGCAATTCTACTCGCAGGTATACTCACCAAGGAAATGAAAACATATGCCCATGCAAAAACTTGGACATGCATGCTCATGCAAGAATTATTCCTATAGAAAAAAAGTGGAAACAAGTGTCCATCAGCTGATGAATAGATAAATAATATGTGGTATATTTATGCAATTGAATGTTACTCAGCCATTATAAGAAATGAAGTTATAATACATGTTATAATGTGGATGAACCTTGAAACCATGCTAAATGTAAGAAGCCACTCACAAAGGGCCATATATTACATGATTTCATTTATATCGAATGTCCAGAACAGGCAAAACTTTAGAGACAGAAAGTAGAGTAGTAGTCATAGGGAAGGGGTTATGAAGATAATGGCTAGATAGTATAGGTTTCATGAGTATAATAAAACCATTCTGATTGATTGTTGTGATGGATATGCCACCAGGTGAATATACTAAGCGCTCTGGAATGATATACTTTAAATGGGTGAATTGTATGGTATGTGATTTATAGCTCAAGAAAGCTGTTTAAAAAGTTTAAAAAGGTAGTTACAGTAGGAATCCTTTCTTTCCTGGTTATTTAACATTCCTTGTTAGGTGATGGTAAAGCAGTGTGTCAGGTGCACTCTGGATGTCCCTTGGGAGTCGGATGCCGTGCCCACCAACAGTGGGACACTTGGAACAAGGTAGCAAAGTGTTAGCTTTATATGCCCTTCAGCTGCAACTCCAGGCTGCCTTTGGGGGACACATTATTATCTTTGTGGTCAACAGCAATAAAATAACCAGGCTTTGATTAGGAAGGCTTGTTTTTTTCTTTACCCATAGAGCCTGATTTTGGGGCCTCTGGAAGAATAAATAGTCATAGGTATTGATAATTGGCAGCTGCTAAATTCCTTGCCACACCCTAATGTTTCCTCCTTTAGTTTGCTAATGTGGTCATTACATTTATAGATTTTTCTAGCACTTAGCCATCATTTCACTCCCTTGAGAAATCCTGCTTGTTTATTATGAATTACGTATTTTTGAGGCACTGGTGGTTCTGTCCATAATATAAAATGCAATTATTATAGGTGTGAGACACTTTAATTCAGCCTTAATTAAACCACATTTCAACTATAGGCCTCAAGTTAGAAGGTCTAAAACATGTTTCCATCTCAGGTGCCTTGGAGAATGTTAAGCCCTTGGTTAGCCCTCACCTTGAATTTGAAATGTTAGAGAGACTATTATGCAATAGATACCATAAAAATATAAGTTAAGCGTATATTTATTTTTATCTTGAAGTCTTATAGATTTCTTATCTTTCTCTGTTTAGTCAATATTAGACAAAGTACTATAATATTTAGAAGCATTATGCTTATCAAGACTTCTGGTCCATATCACTGAAACTATAAAATTGGTATAGACAATGTTTGCTGAATATAATTTTGAGTTTCTTGGTATAAATACCTAAAAGGTTAAATTAATCCACTGACTAAATTCACTGTTCTTGTTTTAACTAAATTAGTTTATAGTGTTTGAAAAGTCTCTTATCAGGAACATATCTTAAAAACCGTCCTCTGGGAAAAATGTATTCTAACAAGTAAATAAATTAGTGTTTATGACACTGTTTTCCTAAAACACAGTTCATAATATCATGCTTCAGTATGAATTTTATTAAAAATTTTTTGCATTCATAAATGTACGTAAAATTTACCTGTAATCTATTTAAAACCATTTGCTATACTAGCTCACAAAGTCAGATGCACAGCTTTCCATGTCAATTTTTAAAATTTTTTCTTAAACAGTATAGACAGTTTACTTTTTCAGGGATTTACCCACCTTATATATGTTTTACAATTTGTATATTATTGGTAGCAGATAATTACTCATCATGTGTTTAATTTCAGTTGTGTATAAAGTTATGTATTTTTATTTTTCATTCTATACTTATTTGTATGTCCTCTTCCTTTCCTCTCCTCTCTTTCAGGGTTTTCTGATCAGTATAAATAGAATGTTACTAATATTGAAAAACAAGTTTAGGTTTTAATTTTATGTCTTTTCTCTTAGTCATCAATTTCTTCCTTATATTTATTATTTACTTCTAGCCTATGTCTTTAGGTTTGCTTTCTTCTTTTTCTTTATTTGAATGCTTGCTTATTACTTTCCATATTTCTTATTTCTAGATAAATGAATTGAAAGTCATAAAAATACCACTGAATTATGACACTTAGTAGTCTCAGATGCTATTCAGATGCCATACCTTTAATCACTTCCAGTTCCATCTATGCTATAAATTCCTTCACGTTTTCCTTTTTGGAAGGCTTAGAGTCTTAGCTAGGGCTGCTGTCACAGAGTACAATGAACTGGATGTACTTTCTCACAGTTCTGGAGGCTGGAAGACTGAAATCAAGGTGTAGACAGGATCATGGTCCCTCAGACGGACCCAGGGAGGGACCTCTCCTCTCCTTTCCAGCTTCTGCCCTGAAATCCTTGGCCGTCCTTGGCTGGCAGCTGCATTATTCCAGTCTCTGCTTCTGAGTCCATGTGGCTGGCCTCCTTCCCTGCCTGTGTGTCCTCACCTCTTCTTTTAAGGTCAGCCGTCATTGGCTTTAGGGCCCACCATAACGCAGGATGGACACATCTTAATTTAACTAAGTATCTGCAGTAGGCCCTGTTTGCCGGTATGATCACATCTGAGGTTCGGGGTGGTTCACTACAGTTTGATAGTCATTTTACCTTTTTTATTTGCTCATATTTTAGTTTCTAACTAGATGGATTTTCAGGCTACCCTTTTGTTATTAATCTCACCTTTTATTGCATCATTGTCTGAATACATATTCGCCATTGTTCTCATATTTTGGAATTATTGGAACTTTTTAGCCTAGCACATGGTTATCTTTCATGAATTATCCATGTGTGCTCAAAATACATGATTTCTATTTCTTTGAATTAATTTTTACATTATCATTTTAGTATTAATATTTTTTATAAATAGTTGAATCTATTCAGCCATTATTCTCTTTTATCAAATTCTTTATTTTTCATACCCAGGGTTGTTAACTTGCTTATTGTAAATATGTTGACTATTAATTTTTCTCTGGGATATGGCCATCAATTATAGAATGATGACTTGTTGAGGAGGTGAGACAGAGGAACATTACATAGTTAATGTCAACTAAAATATACATATTGATATGATCATCTTTCTAAGAACAACAGAGATAGCTTACAATATTTCATATATATGAAAAATAATATATCAAAAATGTGTATGGGTTAGCATAGGAGAAAGGGGAAGTATAATGACAATTAGGGGAAGATAAAGGCATCGTATTAGCCTCTGAGCATCTGGACTCCCAGCCAAAACAAGGTAAAAAATCAATAACCAAAGAGTTCATTCACTACCATAACATAAGCAGCATTCCAGTCATTTTTTTCTTAACTACAGTAAGAGAAAATATCTGATCTCATTTATATTTTTATTTTAATCTTATAAATAATGAGTAAACCATCATAAAAACTATTATATAAAAGTAACAGAAAATAGCTAAATATAAAGTGTTGAGAGAGTAGTAAAGCCAATGTTTTAATGGATGTTCTTAAGTCTTATAAATTACAAATGTTTTAACATAATGTTATGGGTTGACTTGTACTCCCCAAAAAGTTACCCTGAGGTCCTAACCCCAGTATCCATATATGAGTCCTTATCTGGAAATAGGATCTTTGCAGACGTAAGCAGGTTAAAATGGTGTTGCACTGCAGTAGCGTGGTCCCTATTTGAATATGACTGGTGTCTTTTTAAGAAGAGATGAGACATGGAGGCAAACATCCCTAAGAGACTAGGCACAGATGGGCTGATACATCTAAAGCCAGGGGACACCAAGGAATACAGGGGCCACCAGAATCTAGAAGAAACTGTCCCTGCCAGTGCCTTGATTTCAAATTTCCAGCCTCCAGAACTGAAAGACAATAACTTTCCCTTGTTTTAAGCCACCTAGTGTGTGGTACTTTGCTACAACAGCTCCCTAGGAAACTAAGTCAGCATCTGAAAGAAAATTCCATATAACCGGCATTTGCCCAACAAACCACAGAAAGTAAAGCGGGTGAGGCACTGATTAGGATGGGAAGAGCTCCATTCCTAATGGGATTGCCTGAAAATAGGTCCAGCCTCCTGTTTTCTCCATCTGTGGGTCTTTGACAAACCACCTCACTTTGTTGAATCTGAGTTTCTTATCCTTAAAATCAGATTATCGCACATATGTGCCAGCAGTATAGTCTATTAAAAGGGATAATTTATCAAACACTAGGCTTATTCTTGGCACTTGATGGCTCAGAAATTCCCCAGTCCCTCTATGGTGTGAGTATAAACAGTAAATTAAATTTGGTTCCTATCATTAGCAAGATTAAAAGGAAAGAAAGACAAAAACATTAAAATTATTCTCATATATGAGATTTTTAAAAACCACTATAGAACTATTTTACTATTTCATCCCATTTTATCAGTATAGGCACCCAGTTGTAGTAACACATGGTTAATGTTTTTCTCCTTGAATACTGCTAGTGTGCATATTTTATTTATTTATTGGTAATTAAGTTCCTTTGTGGGCATGTTATTTTCATCATTTTTAGGCTAACATTAACTCAGACCTCCTGCCTCAATATTTCCAGCCTTAACAATTATACTAATAAGCACTTTTAAGATTTTCACCCAGGGTGCTGACACAGTCATCCTTTCCTTCATTAATTCCCACGTTTACCCATCACAAGATACCATCTCCTCTTAAAACATCGCAGCAGAGCAAAACATAGAAATGCTTATTGCATTATGAAAAAAGTTCATGCATAATTAGTAGGCAATTCTCGTGCTTACACTGATCTTATGACAAAAAAAAGCTTTTATCTTTAAATTATATTCACCTTGCTTCATCTCCTGAAGGTTATGTCTTATATTAAATAATAGCATCTTTTCCTTTTTAAAAAAACATCCATTCCTTATAAAATAATTGCTAATCTGAAAGAGTGGCAAGTGCAGTAACAACTGGGAAAAGAAAAAAATCAATCTGTCTCAAAACAAGTCCTCTATTATTATGGTCTATATAACAAATATAGTTCATTAAACCTTCAGTCTTAGGTACTTTTCCAGTCTCTTGCTCCACTGCCTCTGCTCATTCAATCATAACTTCTTACTATCTGCAACAGGGGGTCCTAAGAATAGATGGAAAAATTGATGCAATTCATAACACAAAGTAAATTAAATGCCACACCTACATACATTGATTTGTGGGGTAGAAGTTTTGCCTTTAAATTGGCTTCTGGATTTCTTCCTATTAGAGTTGGAAGTTATAAATTTGAGACAGAAACACCAGAAATAATCTTACTAATGACATTGAAAGTTGACATAAAGGCTAGCATTTCTATTGGAAGGAATAACCATATGCACATATTGAAATGTAGCTTCAGACAAATAAGGTGTAAATAGTCTAGAACTCAAGGGAAAAAAACAAAAGTAAAATAATGCTATACAGAATAATCTCCATTTGATTAAAGTTCTTATTTGATACTATATTTGAAAATATATTACCCTAAAATAATTAAGTTTAAAATATGGGTGACATTTTCTTACAATGAAAAAGTCATGAATATATTACTTGATAATCATTTCATATGTTTATTTTGACACTGAAAATAAGCATATGCCACTACCACCAGAATGTTAATTTTAAGGCCTTCACTCCACCAACATGATACAGCTGTTTCGTGAGGATAACTTTTATGAAGTGTATCTGGGATCTGTGGCAGTGAGATATATTTTGAAATATACAGAAATTCACTTTTATTTTGCATATAGATCCAGTGCCTATGAAAGATTTAAACCACTGGTAGAATGAATGATATGGGCAGCTTTTTCAGGTCATAATTTGTGAATATATTTACTTGTAATTGTATTTGGATACATGTTCATGGAAAATAAAAACCTAAAAAATAAATGACTGCCGAATCTAAAAGTGAAAAATAAAATTCTATTAAATGTTCTTCTTTATCAATCAACAGAGAAGATTTCAAAGTGAGATCTCTCTGCATATTTGTTTCCAACCATATTAAAATTTAAACTAACCTCCCCACCCCCAGATTCTTTCTTACCCTGGAATTTTATTTTCTTTTTATTTTTAATCATCAGTAATATATACATATCATAAATTTTCAGTGTTTTAATTACATTCTCATATTTTTATTTTACAGAAGATGAGGTTTTTGAAAGAAAAAAAAGGCAATATATAAAATAAACAATAGTGGTCTAATGTCCTGAATCTAACTTTGAAAGACCTTTTTTTTTTTTTTAA
>PVIY010010605.1:0-68114 GCA_004026745.1 Myrmecophaga tridactyla | reverse complement strand
GCTTTGGGGAACTCACAGATCCGAAGATTTTTCGTCGATCTAGCTGCTCCAGTTCTGGGCGCGCTGTGTGTTCGGTCACTATCGTGGTTCCGGGAGCTGTTCTGTATTGTTTCTGGTTATCTACTAGTTGTTCTAGAGGACGAACTAAAATGCGCACCTTGCTAAGCCGCCATCTTGGCCCCCCTCCGTCTTCTAGATTCTTGATTCCCTTGGAACTATTCAGTCTCCCCTTTTAACCTTAGTCATTATGCCCACCAAAGCTACAGAAATTCTGTCTTCAACATTCCAGTGTAATCCCCATGCCTATCTGCAGAACAGTATTATTATCTGTGAACCCAAATAAGGAGCATCAATGAATTTGATATAAACTTGGTAGCCACTTGTAGCTGCCAGTGAGAGATGGAACTACAGTTCCAAAGGAGGTAGTACCCAAGTCTTGGAAGTGAGAGTAATTGAGCAATGGGGAGAATCCTTTCCTCAAGACTCCTTTGTATATTTGTTTGCATAATTCAAAGAGTTAAGGCTCACAACATGTACCCCATGAAGCAAATCATGTCTACTTCCTAATGGACAAACTCTCTATTCCTCTTATGTTAAAGACCCTGAGGCTTCAGTAGCAGGTGAGCATCTTATGAGACCCACCTGGACAGAGTCAGTTTCCACCTACCAGAGCCCTGCTAATAATTGCCCTTTGACATACACCAAGGTGTCATCTTGGATAATTGACAGCTGAGTAACTACAGGAAAGGTGGTTTGAGTAGTTGCCCTTTGCCAGTTTTTATCACAGGTTCTTTATGTCAGTGGTTCTCAATTCTGACTATGTAGGAATCACTTGAGCAACAAATAGACAAAATATGTGGATGCCCAACCTCCAATCCTTCAATGTTCTGATTCAGTTGATCTGGAGTTGCGGTGGACATGGACATTCCATTTGAAGAGCTTTGGGGATTATTAATGTACAACAAAGGTTGAGAACACTGCTTTATTTCTTTAGAGAGCAGAACACCAGCACAGCTCCTACTTAGCTGGATGGAAAATTCTATGGAACCCAAAATTCTGTGAAACCCAAAAGTATTATCTACTTTCATCACCATCCAAACTCAATTTTCCATGCACCTAAATCCAGCATTTTCTTCTCTAGAGAGTGGACTAATGACATCATAGTCTTGCCTACCTTCACTCTCCTTTCTCTAATGCCTAACCCTAAACAATTAAGGCACAAATACAACTTTGTGGGCCTTCAAGGCCAAAACTAACTCTTGCCTAACCCCATCCCTGACTTATCCTAAACTGTCCTTTACTTTCCTGATCACCAGAAGCCTAACTTATTCATGATGACCTATTGACACCTGACTTGGCCTCTCTCTTTTTACTGCATTATCTGCCTCTGTTCCTTGAGAAGCTGCTGAGCTGTTCTGCTACTGATATTGCTAGTTATTGGGCCAAAAGTTGGAGTTTAGGAAAAGCCTTTAGTTAGCTCCAAACTCTAGAAACTACTTCCTATCCAGGATCTGCAGAACTTTTTTCCTGACTACAACACCCTTCTAGGGGAGGAACCAACTTTTCCTTCTTCCTGGCTGTCAGATCTGGCCCCAGTCTGCTGGAGCCTTGACCCTAAGTTCTGGAAAGCCAAGAAAGAAGAAAAAGGCTTATTATCCATTCATTCAGAGAGATAGCAGTGAAATCATCCAACAGCTAACAAATTCATCACCAATTAGCTTTTAAGGACTCCTCCCCTCCCAATTCTCTGTTGATGATGCTACTGACTTGTTGCATAGCAATGCAGACAGCCCTGGGCTGCTGGCTCACTGGGTCTTTCCATCTATAAGAACTGGACATGTTCTTAGAAATGATCATGATGATGAATATACAACTATGTGATGATATTGAGATTTATTGATTATATAACAAGAATGGAATGATCATATGGTAAGAATGCTTGTGCTTGTAGGTGGTTATGTTTCATAAATAAATAAATAAAAAAGAACTGGACAGTTATTATAAATTCACGGTCTCTGGCAATATCTAACACTGGCATCGTGCATTACAGTTTAGATAACACTTTAACATGCATTATCTCATTTAATCTTCACTAAGAAAGTGGCTAATATATATGGATATTTTAATATATTTGTATAAATATATATAAAGAGAGCAGCACTTTAACTGCATAGCCTTGTTGAGAGGAAAGAACAAGTTAACACTAAGTGAGGTACTACAGAGATGCTCCATAAATGTCTCTGTCTTTCCTCTCCTGAATGCTTTACATAATTGCTTACATAATTATCATATTATTTTCCCCCTCTATGTGTTGGTATAAATAGTGCCCAAGGTAGAAGGACAGGACAGGTGAATTTAAAGTTCTATTCTAGTTTTCTGATAGTTTTTTTTTTTCATTCATTTAGGAGAAGTTTCTAAATTATTCTTTCCCTAGGATGTTGAATGCTTTCAAGTAAGTCAATTTTGTAGAAAAAAGAGCAGACTACTCGACAATTCAAAAATTCAATGTTAGAGCCTTCTATAGGAGACTAGAGCATTCCAGGATTCTTTGCTTCTGTTTCCAGTTTTTAAGTGATTGTCTGGAGCAGCTAGATAATAACTGCTCTAGTCCTGGATGAAAGACCTGGAACTCCTCAGTAACCTGTGCACCAGTGTTACCTTGTTTTCTGGAAGTGCATATGAGAAGATTATCAAGGGTTGATTGAACTTTACATAATTTCTTATTCTTCATGGCTGCTGCCCAAGTATGAAGATCATGGTGTGGGATCTGTTAACCAGAATTGTGAAAATCAGAAATGCTTCAAAGTTTTGGAAAGGTGCTCATCACAAATATGTGAACAGATCCCAATATGTGAACAAATCTCGAAAAAGATGAATGCAATTCATGGTACCAACTAGGGATCACATCAGAGAGACATCCACCCTCACCCCGACACCAAACTTAAAGTACAGGACTTTTTCTCATTGTAATGAAAGCCTTTGTGAAGAGTTCACTCAATATCATAAAAAACCCTACCTCCCGCATGAACAAATGGTAACAACATTTCTATGATTAGAATACTCTGGATCTAATTAGTATGCTCCAAAGAGAGGCAATTAGTAATATTATCTGAACCATTCATTCATCCCTTTACTAAATACTTATGGATCCCAACCAACCAGTGGTCTGTGTTCTTCTAGGCACTGTGGGCACAGCAATGAAGAAAAGAGTCCCTGCTCTTAAGGGGACATGAATTTCCAAATGGAACCATTAGGATCATCTATTTATAACCTAGAATTGGTGAAATTTTGGAAGAACTGAGGTAGGTCAGCAAAGCACTCATTGGATCTTTTGAAAGAATTCAAATCCTCAGTGCTGTTTATGTTTTAAACAAAAAAAAATTAAAAACATAGTTAAAATGAATGAAAGGGCAATGGACTCATACCTCAGTAATCCAAGTGCACCACTAGCATTAGTAGCGCAGGAATATGCATACTGATGACTGAGGTTTAAGTTCTAGCACATGATATATGCAACAGCACAATGGAGAAAGGGTATAAAGGCCCAGTTAATTTTTCATTGTCAACTGTGAAGAAACATCAAGATTACAAAAAGTCAGCTTCTAACAATCTGCCCAGTCTTCTATCCCAGACCCCAAGTTTTATGGAAAGATATTTGACATTTTGACTTTGCTTAAAATAATTTTTAAAATAAGTTGAGCTTTAATCCAGTCAACAAAAGCCCAACACAGAACATAAAAAGATAAAAATAGGTGTCTGAAAGTATGGAATGTTTCTCAGACTCTAGAAGTGACTTGAATTAGTATCAAGAAGGCAATGTGCTCTTTCTTGTCCTGATATAAACCAACAAATAAACAATTTCCGAAAGCCCAACTCCACAGACATAAGACATCTGGAAACTTTAAAGAGGAGTTCAAATTCTTGGCAGTGTGTCCAACTTGGAATCCAAATCTTCTGAAGTTCACACATCATGATCGATTGTGACAAAATGCTCTTCTGTCATGATATGTCTCCATAAGACCGTGTCAACAATATCTGTTCTGCAGAACATCTCCTTAAAAAGTTGAAGACCTGAAGGGAAATGAAGTTTTATCCCATAAGGCCCTGGAATTTGATCCTATTTGTTCATTATGCACAGAAGGTACTCTATGTAATATGCAGCTCATGATGAGAATGCTTGAAAAGGTCATTGGCTTAGTTCAAATAAACAAAACGCCTTCTCTATAACATTCTGGCAGGATAGTCAGAGATAAGAATTACAGCAGTGAGTAGACTGCAGAGTATAAAGAAAAATCAGAGGGTAGTTCAGTTTGGGTTTAGGGTAAGACTATTTTTAGTACACTGAAAGATTCTGGAAGGAAGGGAATGTTGTGTAAAATGAAAGGATACAAAGCTGGTCATAATGTTCAGATTTTTGAAAAAGATGTGATTAATTATTTTAAATGAGTCAATCCTAAGTCCGTTGGACCGTTTTCTGGTCTAATTGGTAGAAACCATTGTCATCCTGGGAACTTGGCCTCACTTTTCACAATGCAAAACTTTCTATTACCTCAGACATTATGGGAGAAGAGAAGTAGTTCTTGAGACTTTCAGGAAATTTCCAAAAGCAGCATGCTGTGAGAACAAAAGTGACACAAAGACTGTTTTAAAAGATTAGCTAATTTATAGAGAGAAGATCTTCAAAAGAATATTCAAAGATTGGTGGGTTCTTTTAATTTTTAATGCAGGGCCTACTATGTGCAAGGCTTTTTGCATGTAATTTTTTATTGAGTCTTCACAATGATCCTGTGTGGTGTACACTATTTTTATAGGAAAAACTGAGCCACAGGGGTTAAATTACTTCCCCAAAGTCTCCAGCAGCAAAGGCAGAATGAGGAAAAACTTTCACCCAAAGCTCGGTCTTTGGGATCCATAATGCCTCCTAACAATGAATAAAAGGAAGACATCCCTGAGGTGCCACAGATTTTCAGGTCTTGTAATTGACAACTGAGAGAATGGTGACATTAAGGTACTTTTCAGGTATGGTTTCACCAGTTGCTCTATTCATGGTCTCTGAAAATAAATCAGGTGTGAAAAGAGATATGGGACTTGTTTTCAGTGGGCTTTAGCTAAAGAGCACCTTGAAAATCTTGTGGTCTTCTGAGGTAGGCTGCTGGATTTGTGGGGAAGCTGTTGTCTAACGAGCTTTGTAGAAGTTTCCTGCCGACATTTAAGCATACTCAGCTAGAGAATACTCTGGATTCTGAACCCCATCAAAGAAAAGCATTTGATAAGACTTCATATCAAGATGTACTGCTTGCAGTAAGATGTCAGATTGTGATGCACCATAGAGACCAAATCAGGGCTCTAAAAGAGACCAATGAAATGCAGAAAGAATGCCTTTTGCAGCCTGAAAGAAACTTTCAGCAGGGCAGCTCAGGGGACTACTTTCAGTAGCTCTTGTGTTTACAGCATTTGTCAATGATATGGGACGAAATTGTAAAAATGAAGATTCCAAGAGCTAAGATAATAGCCATCAATGACTGCAGAATGCCGAACCTCTCTGTGCTTGTGGTTTTGTCAGCATTGCTGCAAATAGTCCTGTGGGTGGAAAATGAGTTGAAACCTCGATGGGGGGTGTACCAAAAGCCACTTAGAAGTCTATAGGCAAACATGTGCTCTAATGGGAATAGAGAATGGGAAAAAACAACCTCTCTAGAATTCTATGTTCCAGGGATTGCTAATTAAAGACAAACACAAAAAAATCAAGGGGAATATAACCCTAGGAGTTTAAAAAGAATATGTGGTGATATTCTAATATATTAATAAGATGTGGCAGAAAAACAATCTTAAATTATAAACAGTGAATATTAATCTATTTTGTATTAATTGAACCTGATTAGAGATTTTTTAATCTAGCATTACATCATTATATTTTGGAGAAACACAAATAAACAACAACAATGAGGATATAAAAATGTAGGAAACCAGAAACATATATACACACAGCCCTCAAGTAAGAGAAAACTGAAAGTTTGGGGAATACATAGTTATATTTATCAAAAAAGTGTTAATGCAGTTGCCTATTAGTTTCAAAATATAAAGTATATCTCATTTGTTGAACAAATTAAGGCGCTTAATTTTTTTACCCCTTTGAAATTATGGGAACTGAAACATCCTCTTGGTGTCCATTATTGATATTGTGTGTTATTGAAGGAATTATATGCACATATATACCCACTTAAACATATATATTCATACATGCACTTAAGTATTTACATGTTTATATGGCTATAATAATTTATAAACTGTCTTTAGTTCCTTGTCCCTATTGATCTTCTCATAAGACATTTGAAGCAGTTTTCCCGCAACTTCTTCAGGCAGTTTCCAGATTCTATCTCCAGAGTGCTGAGTTGGTACTTCTATTAAATTTCTTAGCACACTGTGGCAAAGAATCATTCCCATGTGATTCTCTCACACGGGGAATGCCTGGAGGAGATCAGTAAGTTTAAAGTGAGAGAACCTGGGGCTTTACTGGCATCTTGGTGATTCCCATGTACCTGACACTTACCCTGGTATTAGAAAACATTTTGCCATGCCTGTTCCAACTCCAGTTCCTTGAATAGCACATGTTGTATTGGAACCCCTCCAAAGTTTGTTGAAAAACTGTACACTTAAGGCACTCCAAAATTCGGCAGCTGGTTAAGTGGTGGGTTCAGGACTAAAACACAGGTCTTCTGTATTGTGTTCAATGTTTCAGGAATAAACTCCTCCCCTGACTCAATTATGAGGAACAACTTACCCTTGATTATTGTTTTGGGGTCGGAGAGTAGATACAAATATAACTGAGCGAGGTGAGTTTGCTTTGGCATTGTGATTTCTCTATTGCTTTTCATGCTTAGACTATGTTGCCCAAAAGAAATAAATTCAGCAAGCACTTACTGCTCACCTACTAAGTGCAAAGAACTGCATACTAGGAACAAAGAAAGAGTAGCTATGCAAACTGTTCTAGCAGTTTATTGGTTGTAGTTTTTCCCCAAACTTCTTCAAAACAAAACCTTAGAAACATGAAGTCATGGGAAGAGTATTGAGTTAGAGGGTTATTGAGCATGTTTTCAAACTTATGACAAGAGAGAGAACGGATGAGAGCATCTTAATACACCTTTTGAAATTGATTAGCCTTTCTATCTGTAAGGAACCTACTAAATTTTGTGTGATTTATATGATGGAAAGTGTTAACTTGTACCTGTTGGCAATTTCAGCTAATTCGTATTAAGTAAAAACAACAACATCAACAACAACTTGATTTGACTGGCCACAGTTCTTCTCCACCAAGACAAAGAGCTTAGAGCTGGAGTCTATCTCCATTATTGCCCTGACATTTTGACATCCACATTTTCCAGAAAATCAGGCTAACTATATTTTTCAGTTTTGCTTCATTTCATCTCCAGTTGTACAGACACAACCTTCATATACCTAAACCAAATGAGGTGTGAGTTCCTTCCCATTTCAAATAACTGAAAAGAACTAAGAAAAGTATTAGTTTTGTTTGCAAATCCAGAAAGAGAAAAACAAAACAATGGAGATGCATCTGAAGCCACTTCTAAAGATGGGGGATCAGATGACTGATTCAGTGGAGAGCACTTGGGAAATTTCTGCTACAATTTATTATCCAAAAGAATAGATTAAATAAGAATTAAAACAACACAGAGAATGAAGAATATTTTATAAAACCATTGTCAACTTTGATACCAGATAATCTGTATTTGGTTACCTCACTGATTGATCTAGTAGTAGTAGTAGTAGTAGTAGTAGTAGTAGTAGTAGTAGTAGTAGTAGTATAGTAGTAGTAGTAGCAGCAGCAGCAGCAGCAGCAGTAGTAGTAGTATAGTAGTAGTAGTAGTAGTATAGTAGTAGTAGTAGTATAGTAGTAGTAGTAGTAGTAGTAGTAGTAATTTGGTAATCTAAAATGCTCAACTTAAACTTCATCATTTTCTCATTTCTACCAAAACCAAGACAACAAAAAATACTATGAGGATCGTGCGATGGTGGCTCAGTGGCAGAATTCTTGCCTGCCATGCTGGAGACCCGGGTTTGATTCCTGGTGCCTGCCCATGTGAAAAAGAAAAAAGAAAAGAAAAGTACTATGAGGGGGCATATTTCCAGCTCACATTTCTAATCTCCAGAGATTTGAAAAAAATCATCTATTTTAAAGTCTTGGTCATGTTCCAAACTGAATTTGAACTTTAGATATTTGACAGTGAACATCTTAGTTTTGGGTCCAAATTGGCTGCAGACAACCCTATAAACCATTACCTCATTGTTTATTCTTATAAATTATAAACATCAAAAAAATCCAAAATTATGAAGTTAGAAGGGGTCAATTTACATCTCTCAGCCACTGCCACTTTTTACTCTCCTGTTTGGGGTCTTGGCCTTTTATCTTAGAGCTGAGTTGGTGAAAGAATCAGTAGTATTGACAGGATGATGTCCTCTTGGATGATGAAATCACCTTTCTCAATCCTTTCATCTCTTAGAAGACTCTGGGAAATGAACTTAATAAAGTTCTGTTCTAGAGATCTGCAGTGTTCCAAGTATTCATTCATATGTTAGATCAGATCGTATTCCCAATGAATAAAGAATAACATTCTCACTGCATAATGGAAAGGCTATATAGCATATACACATCTTTCTCTTAGGGTATTATTCTTTCAGTGTGACAATATAGCTGTACATGCTATATATATATGTATATACATATAACACACAGAATATCTACAGTAAAGCCATATATGGTATCTGCATATGGTATGACTGGGCATAATTATTTGGTGGAGCTAGAGAGATATTAAAGTTCTAAGAAAATTATTGGGGCTATTAAGTTATCAGAGTCTGAATTGTAGGAGTAGTTGAAACGTAGGAAGAGGAAAAGGGTTGTGAAATATTTCAAAGGGAAAGGCAGAGAAGGAAAAAAATACTACATCCATGAACTACCCACTAAGCTAATACAGCTTTATGGGCATGTACTCTGCCATTATTTTATAGATGAAGCTCCCAAGGCTCTAATAATCAGTAAATATTAGACCAGAATTGAACCCCAGGTATATCTGACTTGAAAGAAAAATCTCATCCCTAACTTCTCCATAAGTAATTAAAATGAGTACATATTGAGACAAAGCAGATCACGGCACCACCATCTGAGAGCTGGTGTGGAGTGGAGTCAGTAGCTCCGATGTACTAAGTAAATAATAGATATGTTCGGCTTGATGTAACAAGAGGCCAGGTGGTGGAGAAGCTAAGGACACAGTCAGAAATATAAGACTGGGATTTGGGAGAGAGTTTAGGACTGGAGATACAGACAGGGGGACATCTACATTGTGGCAGCTATAGTGGAGAGAATTGCATCAAGGGGGATCAGGGAACAAAACCTCCTTGATGAGTATAGTGGTAAAAGGAAGGGTAAATGGGAGTTAACAACATCATGGAAAGTTTATTTTATTTATTTATTTTTTTAAGTAATAGAACTTATGCATATTGAATGCTAAGGTAGTATTCCAAAGTGAGTTCCGTATCTCACTAGTTTGGTAAAGTGTAAGCGAATGTTACTCAAAAAAAATAGAGCTTCATATTCTAAAATATTTAATAAATACTGAATCAAACTGAGATTAACAGTGTTCTTTGCCACCTTCAGTTGGCTAATTTGTCTTGTAAATATACAAAACAGGAACATGTCATGTCTTAGTTCCTAAGCTTAGAAGACCATAAATTCCAGATTTCTTGGAGCATCTTGTAGTAGAATTACTTGGGAGAAGACAACTGATGGAGAGGGAATGCTGAAATAGTGGAGATGGCAGGGTACATGATGGGTGTGCTGAGAAGGCTGCAGGGAATAACATTTTGAAAAGCAGGTAGGGAGGTCCTGGGGAAGAGAGGAAGGATTTTGAGTTAGAGATACTATATGGACAACGGGAGGAATTAATGAGAGCCATCAGAGACACCCACTGAAGGAATGACTACTATGGAGTGTAAACCTGATGGTCCCCAACTTCTTAACACAATCAGCAAGAGGTCTCCTGTTGAGACTAAAGGAAACTGTTGAGGTGTGGGGAAATACTTTTGATGCTTTGCGGTGAAACTCTGTACAAGAGGTAAATGGCTGTGATGCTGGTGTAAATACTAGTACTCATCACATTCACGATGAGGAGGCAACTTGGGAGCTGGGATGCAGAAATATAGTTGCTGTTAGAATTCAGGATGAGAATAGGTATAAGAGCTGCAGTACAACGACCAGGATATGAGGAACTTATGGATGCCAGAGAAGATAATGTTGCTGGCAGAACAATTCTGAAGTACATTCATTCAATCATTCATTCACACTTAGTCCATAGGAAATGGAACCAAGCCTGACTTATTGATTATTCCAGTTATAAATTCCTTTTCCACTAGTAATCCTTTCATAATGATACAATATACTATCTTCCATGCTCTTGTATACCTATTATTACATTGGACTTCCATAACTGCTCTATGAAATATCCAAGTATGTTATGTAGATTCCATGCTTCATCCAAGAACATAGTGAACTCAGAGAGGTTAAGTGACTCTATACAAAGTCCCATAACTGATGTGTGAAGCTCAAGGACTAGGACCAGGATTGTGGTTCTCATATAGAGCTCTTGCTACTCCACTCTCTTGGACCAAGGTAGGGGCTCAGTTCACTCAGGTTCTCTGGGTGAATGAATGAACAAGCACATACATTTTTAAATGCTGGATTTAATGAATGTGTATGTCATAGCCTGAATGCTGTCTAGAAACATAAAAATAAAACAGGGAGTACAAAATTATGGCAAATCAGTCCTGGTTCCCCAGAATTCACTGGGACTTTCCTATATGCTGTTATTTTTTGTTTGTTTGCTTGTTTTAAGAGAAGTTGTAGGTTTACAAAAATATCACACAGAAAACAGAATTATCATATACTTATTGCCCATTAACACCTTATATTAGTATGATAACTTTGTTTAAATTATTGTAAAAATATTATTATGATTGTACTATTAACTATTGGGCATAGTTTACACTAAGGTTCACTGTTCGTGATGTATAGTCCTATTTATTTTTGAATTTTTATTTTAGCAATAAAAATACAACCTTTTTACCCACATCCAAATGTGTAATTCAGTGCTGTTAATTATATTCATAGTGTACTGCCATCACCAACATTCATTACCAAAACTTTTCTATCACCCCAAATAGAGGCTCTGTACAATTTGCTATTTTAAGCAGAGAGAATGCTTCATCTTGGACCAGAGGCAGCAGAATCAGAGACGTAGAAAACAGAATTATCCACTCATTCATTCATTTGTTCATTCATTCATTCTTCTTCAGGATAGCCAAGAAAGGGCCTGGCAAGAGGGAATTGACCCTAGGGAAGAGGAAGTGGACAAAGGAAGTTCTTATTCACTTTGTACTTCAGGAGTCCATAAACTTTGATTTAGAAGTGATTTCTTAATCTGTCCTCAATTCTGTCAACTAGAACCCAGTTTTGTTCATACTTAGGGAACACACTGCCTCTACATTTTTTTCTAAAATATACCAAGTAAAATTGTAAGTGAGCATAGAACCCTAGAAAATTAAAGAATGAAACAAATCCTAATCTATTTCCAGGCTGCCTCTTGACAGAGATTTAACAGAGCACAAAGAGGGTAGCTTAGTCCTAACTTACCTTATTGGAGAAAGACCACAACAAGCCTGGAAATTCTAAAACCTAGAATTTCAAGTTCAAGTCCAGCAGAAGCAAATCTTCACAATATTGAGGTTGCCGTTGGACTATTTTTGGCAGAATTTATCAAGATACATTCACTTATATATTCCATCCAAAGTATGCAATCAATATCTCACACTATCATTGCCTAGTTGTGCAATCATTATCACACTCAATTTTAGACTTTCATTGCTCCAGAAGAAAATTATCAGATAGACACAAAAACGAAACCTCTAAACAACCCATGTTCCTTATATCCCCCTATTTTTGATCCGTAAGTATTGGTGTGGTACATCAGTTACTGTTGAAAGAATTTTACAGTATTACTGTAAACTATAGTCCATCGCTTGCAATAGGTAGTTTTTCCCCCCCATACCATTCTATTATTAGCCTTTTGTGCCAGTGTTGTACATTTGTTCTAGTTCATGGAAAAACTTATTTAAATTTGTGGTGTTAATTGGTGTCACTGGACTTTTTAAAATTCAACTTTTGCAACCAAAGTAGTTCTACCTACCTCTGCTTCCTGGTGAAGACCCTCTAACCCTATCTCTAAAGGGTCTCTATCCTGGGTCACACTTACGAGATTCAGCTAAAAAAAAATAGCAAGGCAGCTGGTAAAGTCCAATCATCTCTTTGCTGATGTTGAAAAGTGTATAAAATTTAAATTTATTTCATCACTGGGCACTTAGGCATCAAGGCATTAAAAGGAAACAGATGACAAGAATCCTGACCTTCAGCATGAGTGAAAAAAAAAAGAAGCTCAAGGAGATCATGTGACCGATACATTCGTAATACACTCTGATGGTGAAACATCCTACCACTAGGTAGAAGGGAGCTGATGTTCAGATCTTATCGCTGGGAACTTAATATATTTATGAGTGTTTATTTCATTAGGCCATTACCAGGGACAGAAAAAGGGCACTTTTTATGGGCTGAAAAATTCCCACAAGAGTCACAAACTCAGAAATTAGAGATGAAAAAACCATGTTAGGTTATGTTGAGCCAGTTCCCTTTGGCTTATTCTCCCTGCTCCATCCCCCCGAGTTTTCTCTAAACCAGTCTGACTCAAGCAGTGGGACTTCTCCTTCTTCCCTTGAGGTGTTATTTCCCAGCTGGAATTTTTTTTTATTATTCAATCTGAATTGTTGTCGCATGAATTCATCATAAAATCATGAGATCTAAAATATTGTCTTTAAACGGCATTCATTT
Source organism: Myrmecophaga tridactyla (assembly GCA_004026745.1). NCBI lineage: Eukaryota > Metazoa > Chordata > Mammalia > Pilosa > Myrmecophagidae > Myrmecophaga > Myrmecophaga tridactyla. The sequence goes on along the minus strand of PVIY010010605.1, from coordinate 55,165 downwards.
TTTTTAGGTGGGAGAATTCAAAGAATCTGTTAAAACCCTAGATTCCAGAGAGTGAAAATGCTCCTATAAAACATAACACTTAATTGGTAAAAAAACAATCAAGACTTTGCACTCTCCTGAAGTCCACCAACAAGAAACAATGCAGATCCTGTTTAGAACTTGTTATGATGGTAACAATTTGGCATACAAAAGGGGATAGGTAAAATTATAATGGACACTAAAAACCCCAAAGGACATCTCACTCTTTAAACTTCCATGATTATGCCATCTGGTGTTCTCAAGTGCATCTTAGTTTTGTTAAGCATCAACAGCTGGAAATGAAGTATAACCAGATCTATTTATACAGGACCCACATACAGCAAAATTCTGCATTCTGAAGCAACCAGACCCCTTCCCAAGCTGAATGTGAGAAATCTCGATAATTTAAAATGTACTTTTTTTTAGTAGTCTATAACCATTTCGGATATGATTTCATAAGCAACATTCATAATTTTGGTAATTACAATGGGAATGTTTCATCATGAGATGAAATAATAGGTAAGGCCAGTGGGAAAGTTTCAAATAAGGACTCCCACTTTGGATTTTTCTAGTGTTATATCATTGGTGGAACAAGTGAGTGAATCCCATGGGTGGGTCTGTCTCCTCGTGGCGATTGTTCATGAGGAGAGACATTTGAAGAACACTCACAAGTGTGCCATCACATGAGGTTTGTGTGAACCAACTTGCTGGCAGGTTGGTAGCAGGTAGCAGGCAGGGGAGCTTGATAAAACTAGGTGCTGAGGAGCTGGAGATGAATTAAGGCATCAGGCCCCATGGAATGTATCTTCTAAGGATAGACAATGTGTAAATAGAAAAATATGTAAAACAATCCAAGTTATGATGTGCCAGGAAGCAACAGAAGGGTTGCCCTAGAGAATTAAGAAGGAGAGAGGGAAGGCAGTGGATGCTTCAGACAGGGAGATGAAAATAAAGGTCTCTAAGGAAGTGATGTTGAGCTAAGATCCAAAGGATGAGAAGGAACTAGCAAAGAGATTTGGGCAAGACAAACGGTGCAATCCTCAGGTGCGTATAAGGTCATGGGGTGAGAAGAGCATGGAGGAACTTCGGGAGGAACGGCCAGAGTCCTTTTGGCTTGAGGTCCAGGAAGAGAGATGCCATGAGGCTGGAGGGTGAGAAAGTGGCCCTCATTGGGTAGGGCCTGTAGGACAGGGGGCTCATTGGGTAGGGCCTGTAGGACAGGAGAGGTAGAGCCTGGCTGTGAACGGGAAAGGGAGGACCCAAGGAAGCCCTGTAGGTATAGGGAGTAAACAAATGGGTACATGAAATAGACAACCCAGGAGGGAGCTTGAAGAGAGATGAGTTATGGTTTGCGGGCCATAGGAGTGGGAGGAATCAAAATTTCCAGTTTGGGTGTATTAAGTTTGAAATGTCTTTGAGACATTCAATGCCCATCTTTACTCCCTCTCTCCCACATTTATTGAACCACAGAGAATGGGGGACAAAAAACCAATAAGATTCAGTTTCTTATGTTCAGAAGGTCAGAATGTCCACAAGGTGGGTGTGAGGGCACAGATAAGGAAACCAATCTTCACAGGGTGATAAGACCCAGGTATAAAGGGTCCCCAAGAGCACAGAGGGGAAAGCCACTCTCTCTGCCCCACAGATTGAATGGAGAATGAAGAACTGGCTCTGTAGATATTGCAGGATATGGACCTAGATCCCAGTATCAGAGAAAAAGAGGAAGAGAATTTACAGCAGCTGGGACTGTGCGCAAGAAGCCCCAAAGGCATGAGAGAAGAGAGCAAAACCAGGGAAAGTTAAGCAGCTCTGAGAGGCCAAGCCACAGAGTGCCTTGAAGGGAAAGTATATGCTGTGCTTGGAAGTTTGGTCTTAATCGTGCTACCAAGGCTGACTACAGTGTGTGCTTTAGGAGGATTAGCCTGGCAGCAGCCAGAAAAAGGTACAGAGCAGTGGAGACTGGAAACAACATCTATTACCCAGAGACCCAATCTCGGGAAGCCACTCCCTAACTCTGAGGCCCATTCCAGAAGCCATGACATGACCTTCCAGGGATCGTGGGCTGCAGTTCCATAGTAGCTCCTTCCTACCGCAGCTCAACGATGACTGTCATACAGCAAAGGGACAAATGGGGGAGAAACAATGATGGCTACAGTAAATCTAGGATTAAGAAAACAGACTCTGGCCTCTATTTTCACCTATTATGTCACAAACTCCCTTTTGGCTCTTTGAGTTTTCCAAAATAAATAGACAAAACACTATATGAACCTTTATCTCCAGACTAAACCTGCTAACAGAGCCCTAGATTATAGAGGATGATGAATGTGCATTTTTCCTAGTAGTCATGCTAACATTCTTCAAATATAAAATACTGCCACCATTATAAACTAAAATAAGCATTTGCAATTTCCTAGTTTTTTGAAAGTATATCAGTAATTATATTTGAATTATAAAGTCAGCTGAAATGCAAGGCCAGACTGAATTCCAAGGCTTTTGCATGGAAGCACATTAAAGTCAAAAGGCTGCAGCTGGCCAAGATGGGGAAAAAAAGTTCTCTGAAAGGACAAATTGAGAAAGCTGTTGACAATGACCTTATGATTGAGTATTGTTCTGAGATTATTTTAAAGTGGGGGAAAAAAAATTCCGCAAACCCTAAATCATTTATTAGCTTAGGATATGATTGAAATGGTTCCCAGGCCTGAAACAGAAGTTCAAATTCAGACTCCCTGGGACGTTTGCACTCAAGCAGAGTCCAGTTCCAAGACCAGTGTATCCAAAGAAGGAACAAGATGAATTCCATTTTTACTACAAATTTCAAGGGGATTACTTCAAAAAAGGAAAGAAAGAAACATGCTGAGGCAAGGAAACCAAAATCAATGCACCCATGGTGATGGATTCAATTGGAATCAGAATAAAGTTCATTGGTGTATCAACAACAAATTCCCCTCCTTTAAGACGTTATTTTGAGGGAGCATAACTCTTACGGACTACTCATAAATCCACAGAAATACACATGGGTTATTTTATCCCAGAGAAATGATAGAGTTGTCTCCCCATGATTTCTCACTCAGCCCTCCTTTTGATCCTCAACAAAATACAGGCGAGGCAGCCAGACGAGCAAGAGGATTGTTTGTTCCTAAACAAGTTCCATCCATGTTATCCTGCATGGGGAAAGAAAACAATGGAATTTTTACAGCGGCACAATCAGTATTATTGTGTTTATTATAGAAATGAGCCAAGAATCTTGCCAATTATACTTTATTGCTCTCCCCGCTCCATGGCAAATCTTTTATTTTCAAACTTTGAAGGTATCAGTCTCCAGCATCCTCTGTGATTGGATTCATTTTCTCTAGTGGTGACCCATAAGAACAAGCATCAACTTGACCAATAAATATTCCTAATTCTCCACCAGAAAGACTATGCAAGTTTGTCTTAATAAGTGAAACTGTCAGGTTTTCAGAAGTTATAGGAAGTAGATGGCCTTGTCCTTCACACTGGGCCATGAAAACAGCACGGTTGGCCCTCTAACTGATTTTGGCCCTCTTATAGGAAGTCTGAGGAAACTTTAATGAGTTTTGGTGCGGCGCCTTCCCAGGGCCCTGGGCGGGTGGCCTACATGGTGGAGGTTATCAAACTACCCAGAAACCAAGGCTTGCAGGTTGAGCCAGTTCTGTTTTATTCTCACAACTGTGTTTTTTCCCCTTTTCCGTTTTTTTGTTTTTAAATAAAAGCAATGGTTTCACGCAGAAGACACACAAGATGTAGCCACCAGTCTTTGGCAAGTGGGCACCCTCTGTATAACACTTGCAAGTGAAGTATGTGGCATATGTACATTGATTCCCCCCAAAGATGGTTTTGCTTTTGTTGGAATTAATTTTGGAGGTAACTGGGGCAAGATTTGGTGAAAGTGCTGTAAAATAGGTCACCTACCACGGGTGAAAGGAGAGAAGTGACTCAAAGGGGAGCCAGGAGCAAAGGCGTATCACAATTCAGAGAGAGTAGGATTTAGTGATTGTTACACAAGGAAACTGTGTCCAAAGAGCCTTTCAAAGAGCTCAAGAAAGAAGTCTTTGTTGGCATGAGTGATTGAATCAGCCTCCGTTCCCTTCTTTTACACATGGCAGTATCCAGTGACGCCCTAGGCCGACAGTTTAGGTAGGTGAGCGTCATGTGATACAGCCTAATAAACACGAAGGTGTAAGGTTGGCTTTCTGTTCCCAACTCCTGACCCACTTGCTCTGTCACACATCATACATCACACTAAACAGTGCGCCCTGTTCTGGGCTCAGCGAATGCCCAGTCCGGGCACATGAATTAGGGACGATGCATGGGAGCAGCTCTGAATGGGCTGCTGTTGTTTTTGAGAGGCCAACCTTTGGGGTACCGCATCCTCACTTTGATTACCTGATGTCACTGTTTCCCTGAAGACATCTGAGCCCAGGAAAACGGATCTCACACATGTGCTTGAACACTATGCTTTGGCTTGTAGTGAAAAGATACTTGCAAAATATTCTTCAAATTAGATTGTACACATAAGTACTTACCAAAGGTTATTTTTAAAATGGAGGGTTATTTTCTATTTGGTAGTAAATTATATAATTTACATTGAACAGAAAATATTTCTTGATCTATGGTTTATATCACGTTTCCACTTTCCAAGTTCATACTTGGTAGTAGTCAGAGACATGCCTTAACTCTTTTAGGTAAATAGAAATATGAATAGTCCATTATACCAATAATACTTAGTTACTATTTATGTCAATGTTCATAGAGTTTTTTTTATTATTTTGTACAATTTCGCTTCTTGTAGCCCTTTCATAGGGTCAATACATTTACTCTATTATTTTATTATTGTTTTTCTTTTGCATAAAAAGCTAGTAGTGTAATTATTTTACAGATGAGACAACTCAAGATTCAGAGCTACATAATCTGTCTAAAATCATGCAACAAATTGCATCAGAACCAGTTAGGATATGTTTTAAGGAGCTGTTTGACCACAGTCAAAGACAAAATCCTTTTTTTTTTAGATGACAAACCCAACCTCAACAGCGCCCCTCTCCACAGAAAAAAAAAAGTAATTAATTAAAGTTAAAAAAAAAAAAGCATACAGTTGTTAGACAATTTTCCACAAAATGACAATATTTCACAGAATGTTTTGGCTTTGGGTAAGCAAAGTGGTAATGTAGTGGTTCTCTACCAGGAACAAATCTGTCCCCCCAGGAACATCTGGCAATGTCTGGAGATATTTTCAGTTGTAACAATTAGGGGAGGGGCAGCTACTGGCATCTAGTGGATCAAAGCCAGGGGCGCTGCTAACCATCCTGCAGTGCAAAGGGCAGCTCCCACCGCAGATGATCAGGCCACAACTTCAGCTGTACAGAGATTGGCAAACTCTGTGGTAGCTCATTTCAAAGGAACTCTTGCACAAAATTTCTTTTTAAAATCCCCAAACTTAAAAGCGGTACATTTGGAAGAGCAAGGGAATTGCTTCTTTGAAGTATTTATTAAACGTTTGACAGTTATCTAACTAGATTCCAGGATACCTCATTTTAAGATTATTTTTGAAGCAATAAACTGCTTGCAATCATTTAGCAAGGGATACTTCCTGTGGGTCTGTTATTAAGTGAAGACTGCAGAGTGAGATGGACATAGGAAGTACTTACCCTGTTTCAGAAAATTCTGCTCTGATGATGAACTTCCTAGGAATGCAAGTTTTGTTTGTTCCTGATGATCCTTCATTTTTCTCAAAGCTTTCACTTGCCTTTTTATGGCAGATGTCTTGCAAATAAGTGGGAGATAAGATGCAACAGAATAAGCTGCCGAAAGCCACTTCTTTACCTTGAGGCTGATCTTGAGAACTGTTTCTCTGATTCATCCCTGTCTTTGCCAATTGGAAATACTGTAGGATTTGAGATATCAGTCCCCAGCATCCTCTGTGATTGGATTCATTTTCTTTTTCAGAAGTCCAAAATGGATTCCAATTAAAGACAGCTATGGACTATATTCAAGGTTTTTTTTACCTATTCCTGTAAAAGTCTCTCTCCAAAAAATAAAAGTTCCAGAAATAGAATGAAAGATATTTTATTTTCTCTCCTCAGTGTTGACAATACTTTACTCATACATGTCTGAGGTTGTTTTAATCTTGCAAAGTACTTTGATATTTGTGAATATGGCTACATGGCTGAAAACAAAAGCAGTGATAACTCATGCAAATTATTCAGCTTTTATAGTAATGTTTGACAAGACAGAAAGAAACTTTTTCTTCCTTGATGATGGTTGTAAAAATTAAGAAACCAGAATGGCCAGAGAATTTGTGGTTCTTGAAAGCAAAAAGCTTCCATTTCACAGAGATGCTGCGTCCAAGTCTTCCAGAACAACCTTCAAAAGAGGTGCAATCCATCTCTGACTTCCCATCTCTGCAGAGTCAAGTCAAACCAAGGCTGGTGCAACGCACCAAGCCCGAGAGTCTCACCAGTTTTGGTATTGCCAATGCTTCTGAATTCAGTTGAGAACCATTTTACTCCTCTCGCTCTGTGATCTTCATTTTTATTCAAGAAGAAATTCCACTAAATCAGACATTCTCATGATAATTCCGCATTCTCGTTCCTAGGTCCCAGAAGACGATCAAAATACAAATAGAAGTGTGGGGGGGTACATCATATTTAATCTGTTTAACTTCCGCTGACTATTTGAAAGTTCAAAGAAATTTAATAAGATGTTTGGGAATATAAATTGAATATTAATAAAATTACCTGGACATCAGAATAAAACAGTTTAGTTTAGGGGTGGGGAGTAATTACCAAGTTGTTTATATTTTATTAAATCCATAGGCCTCTTTGAAGTGGATCTGGAGTAACAACCTTCAGATCATTCCTTGGAATCACTGCTATTTCCTTTGAAAAATGGATGGGAGACTCTAAAGAGGAAAACAGTATGAGGGAGACCATCTGGAAGGGCAGGAAGGAAGATCTTTGGAAAAGCTGTCAGAAGCAAACTGGATATTAGCTCCCTTGCTGCAAATCAAGCTTCCCAAAAGACCTGTTCACATTCAGCAATGTGTGCGCTGCCTCGAAGCCATCCCTGCCAGGCCACACCAAGCAGCCCTGAATTGAGGAACGTCTTTTTTGTCTGGGTCAGGTCCTGGATTTTCCGACATGAGACCAGCCTCCCCTCTTGCCTGCCATGTTCAGCCTTTACTGGCTTAGCAAGGAAGTCCCATATTGCAATTCTTCCATAGTGATTCCCTTCAGAAGGTATTACATCCAATCAGCCAGTTCATATTCAGGTTAGTTTTACCCTCTAACAAATCTGTGTCAAACTTCATAATATCACATTGCAGCATATGCAAACGACTAATACAAATGTGAGAAAGAAAATGTGCATCACAGAATATGCTCCTTAAGAAGTATTTCTTCAAAGAAATGCAGGTAACGTTTTATAATACTACAACACAAATACTAGTCACTAACTCTGCTCAGCCATGACAGTGTTCAGATAGCAATATTAGTAAAAGTATTTGTTGAAATTTAGCTTTTCTTCCCTCCTCGCTTACACATGTAACTAACAGGACATTTTCTAATTCCTTCTCTAGACTAAATTCCCATCCCTCGGTTATCCTTGATATACTAAGCCACGTTAAGGATACGTCTTTGAATTTCACCAAAAATCCCAAATGATTAATTTAGCTCTTTCAACATTCTCCTTTTCAAAATCATTTCATAAAGCAACTAATGAGTAAATATATAGGATAATTTGAGGTCCACTGTCTCTGTCTGCGTGCTTTATTCAGAGAAAGGAAACTCTCCCCACCCCCACCCTCCCTAAAAAAAGAAAAGCTGAGAAATGAATAGTAAATTTAAGAAAGAAATTTTAATAAGGGAATCTCTAGATAATGACTATAGTTCGGAAACTTAATTCTGAAGGGGAAGAAATATCAGCTGAATCTTCTGGGTGTCAGGTGCTCATTTAATCTTCACAATGGAGTTGACCCCTAGGAAGAACAAGTGGAGTTGCTGTGAGATCGTAAGTACAGGGATTGAGATTTGAAGCTAAATCTAGTTTTATTGAAAAGCCTCTACTCCTTGGACTATTTCATGCTGCTGCTTCAAGAGTCGTTTGTATACACTGTAAGGTCATGCAATGCTCTTGATATCTCTGATCCTTCTTGGAGCCTGATCAAGGTAGACCCATCCAGAGAGAAGCGCCTCTGTGAGTGCATGTTTCAAATTCTAACATGCATTTGAGTGACTCAAGGTTTTTGTGAAAACAAAACAAGGTGACTCGGGAGTTCTGGGATGGAGTCTGAGATTCTGCATTTCTACCAAATGCTCAGATTATGCCGAACCAGGGGTAATACCTCACACAGCAAAGGGATGGTTAATGAAATCAAAGCACAGAAGTGACCTGAAAGGGGTTTCAGATGAGGGCCAATGGGACTGATCCTTACTAAAAGTAAAATGTGGCTTCCCTAGGGGAACTCCTTCAGTGGATCACAGAGGCATTTGCAAAATGCCACAAGGACTACTCCTGTGGTTGCCTTTTTTCACCAGCAAGCTTGGAGCTCTCTGTCCATACACAGGTCAGATGAAGTCTGTGGCTCTTTTGTTTGGACAGGCTGGTGGCAAGGTCTGAGCTTGCACACAAAGGGCTTATCACCAACACCAGCCTCTCTTTGACAGCTGTTTTCCTTCCCAGTCCCCTGGCTCTGGTCAAAGGAAAGGGAAAGGGGCTTGCTGAAGGAAGAGTTGGTGGTATCAGCAAGCTGCCTGTAGATGCCTGGCTTCCACTCATAGCATGCACGCACACACACACTCATAGCATGCACACACACACACACCATGCACCAAATTATAGGTCAGTCTCCCATGTGGTTTGATAAATCAATCAGTTTTGTCCACAAAACCTAGCGTGGGACTAAATTATTTCCTACAGTAACACAAGGAATTTCTATAAATTACAATTACTGATTTTCAAGCCCTGCAGGAAAACCTGCTTGTGTGTATATGTGTCTGTGACTAAACAACACATATCCGACAAGCCTGAGGTTAGGCATATGAAATCAGTGTTAGGTATATGAGTGTCACATTCAGTAGAACTGATAAAAATCAGGGTCGCTGTCAGCTGTGTAAATTGAGAGGAAGAGGCTCCTTCTGCCACTTCCTTTGGGGAAGGTCTGCTTTGTGCTGGTAAACTGCTCCCCCTGGTGGATCTCGGATTGACATGTTTGTGATTGCATCCTGGAGGGAGCAAACATATTCTTGCGGAAACTGGGCAGTCTCAGGTATAAAAACGCGTCCCCCAGGAAAATGCTAACTTCCGGAGCACAAAAAATGAACGCATAGCCCTGCCCGGCCTTTGGCTGGCATCAAGGATGACCCCTGTGAAGTACAGTTTGCCTGCTGTTGCCTGCCCTGCCCTGTTTGTTCTCATTATGACGGTTGTTTTTGAAGTCATGGCTCAGTATTGATTTGAGAGACATGGAAAATTCTGAGCTCTTTGTTTTGTTTTAGTCCCCTTTAAAAAATAATTCGGGATGCTTACAAGGCAAAACGACTCACAGCAGGGAGAGCACCGTGTGGTGAAATCATTTGTTTCCCTTACTTGCTGCCTACTTTTAACTCTGCTTTCTCGGATGGTCTTTCCGACTGTGGTTAATTTATTCCCAAGTTCCTTGTTCTACTTACTGACTCTCAAGACAATGATACGGTTTAGGATTTTTCTGAGGATCGTCTTTCCACCTTCGTTATATAGTTCAGTGCCCATATAGAGACGTGATGCTGTTGTTTCGGTGTAAGGGAATTTCCCTGTGTCGTGCCTTACAGGGTGCGATGCTGCAGGTCAGGCAGAGATGAGAATCTGCGGCAATTCTCTTAGTCTTTTGAACATTCTATGATGAGTCATATTGCAGCCTCAGTCCAAACAGTTTATAAGCTAAATAAGGAGACATTTTAAATATTTATTTAACGAGACATATTTTTAAATAACCTACATATGTAAATAGAGCGTTCGTAGCCTGTACAGTATTGCCAGATCGATTCTCATGTTCTGATATATAATTAATTACTGGTTTATTCCTCTGTAAACCAAAGCAGGGAATAAATCAGCGATGCCAGGTCACTAATGTCAGCAAAATTGTAATACCTTCTTGTCAGAGGAATCTGCGAAAGGGAAAAAAGAGAATGTATAAAATTTGCGTTGGTGATGTGGCAAACTGTATCTGAAAGGTGAGTTTCTATGCTATTTGAACTGCTTTTTCCTGATGTCAAGTCTTTTTCTCTATGCTGTGTAGGTGGGCTTGGAATGCACATTTTCTAATTTAAAGTAAACTCACTAAGCATATGCAGAGTGTAATCGATGTATTTCTAAGGTATGCATTAATTAAGCGGATATATGTCATAAGCATATATTTTAAGCAGCATCATTTTATTTCAAAGCAATAACAAAATTATCAAAACTTGGTATTTCATGGTGACTGAAAATGGGAATCTTTTAAAGTTTAAGCAAAATCTGTGCACCCATTTAAAAATTGCATTAGAGGTAAAGATGTGCGTATATATTTTTCTTTTCCTCTTTAACAAACAGCATCTTCCTTTTAAATTTCTCCATTGAAAATTTCTGATCGACAAAAGTTCTGAACTTCAGGTTCATCATGAGGCTAGCTAGGTCTTTCTAGGGAAGAAACACTAACCCCCCAAATGGCACAAATGGCATCTTCCTTCTATGATTTACCTTCTGATGATATAAATGAGTAATCATCTTAAGTGCCGCTGCACATTGCTGGGGTGTGTTGGAAGTGAGACAGGCGTGTTTAGTTAAAGATAGTACACATGGCTTACCAACAATCCAACTCAAAGTTTGGATTCCCACCTCCATGACTTAGCTCACCATCCAAGTTCTAGTTAGGATTAGCAATGGTAATTATTTTGGTCCCTGGCCAAAACATCTAGGAAATTTAGCATGGGAAATTACTTAAAACAGCTCATTCATGCCATCATGACAAGCCAACCTATTGCCTAACTGACCATTGACTTTCAGCCAGTTGCTGTGCACACTTTAAAACATTCTGTATTAAACTTGCAGGGGCAACTCTTGTTATTATTTTGCATTGAAGGGAAGAAACATTAAAGCTTTCGAAAAATAGATAATAGGAACAACAAAAAGACTCACCTCTATGGTTGGAATGGCTATCAGAGGCATTCTCAGGTGTGGAGTTGATCTCTTTATTTCTGGTATTTTGGTAGTCAAAATAATTATCCACACTCTAATTAAAAGAATAGGGCAAGTAAGACATAAATTATTTCTTAGCAGCTTCTGAACTGGCTGTTGTTATGCAGTTACATGAAGAGGGAAATTAAAGTTTAAGAATGGCAGATCACCTATCCTTCAGTTCTCTTTTGCAATGTAGCTTTGTGAGATGTCAGCAGCAATTGTGACTTTAATACAGAGTGACTCAGGGAATCACTTTCTTAGGATTTAAGATGAATTTTTAGACTTTCCGTAACATATATAGTTTTTGAAATGAAGATGTTGATCGCATTTAAATTTTCTTATCAATACAGAAAACTAATTTTATCCTAAGATAAATGGTGGCAATAAGATACCCAGATTGTGAGCTCATTAAATATCAGTTGGTAAATTACCTTGTTTTCTTTTCACCTCTTATATCTCAGACTTAGAGCTGAAGACGTGAACAATCTGAAAACAACAATGGATCAAGGCAAAAGAAAGCCTGGACAAAAGTCTGCTCTCTCTAGCTGAAGTCCAGGAAAAGGGAAACCTAGCAATATAGAAAAGTTTAGACAATAAACACTCTCATGCAGTCAAACACCATGGAAAAATAAAGGGTGATGTCAGAGAAGATTGAGGAGTGAGTCAGGACTTTCATTCCCCACACTTACCTTGCAGTGTTAGTGGAGGTCACATAGAAAGCAATAATAAGGCAGTCTTACCTCTCTTGGGTGGTGGCAGGTCATTGAAGCCTAGCCAGGAGCATCCTCTAGCTCAGATGTCAATAGAAGCAAAGTGTGGAACTTCAACTTTTACCCCCACCTAATAGAGATGAGGTGGGACAACTCCCCCCTCCCAACAGAGTGATGTGAGAGGAAGCTAACTAAAGTCAGAAAGTTTAAATAGGATGCAAACCTTGCAACTTAATATCCAGTCTGTCCAGGCTTCAATTTAAAAAAAATCACTCACCACATTAAGAACCAGGAAGATCTCAAATGGAATAAAAGAAAAATATCAGTATATATCAACATTGATAATGATAGAGATGTTACCATTATCAGAGATAAAATTTTAAAGTAGACATAAAAATACCTCAATTTACAATTACAACCAAGCTTGAAACTAATGAAAAAATGAAAGAAAGACTTAGAAAAGAAATAGAAAATCAAAGAAAAAACAGGAGATACAAAGAAGAACCAAATGGAAAACTTTAGAACTGAAAAATACAATAGCCAACATAAAAAGCTGAATTCATGATCTCAGCAGCAGAATGGAGAAGACAGAGGGAAAAATCAGTGAACTGAAGCATAGAACAATATAAATTTCTTATCTGAACTACAGGGAGAAAATAGATTACAAAAAAAAAATGAACAGAGATGCACTTGTGGGGATATATTAAAAGATGTGCTATTTATTTTACTGGACTACTAAAAGAAAAGAAAGAAGAGGTGGGCTAAAAAAGCATTCCAAGGAATCATGACTTAAAATTTCCCAAATTTGACCTCTTTTGTTGCTCAGATGTGACCTCTCTCTCTAAGCGAACATGGCAGGTGAATTCACTACCCTCCTCCCTATATAGGACATGACTTCTAGGGGTGTAGATCTCCCTGGCAGCATGGAACCTGACTTTAGGTATGAGCTGGGACCCAGCATTATGGGAATGAGAAAGCCTTCTTGACCAAAAAGGGGAAGAGAGAAATTAGACACAAAAACAATTTCAGTGGCTGAGAAATTTCAGAGTTGAGAGGTTATCCTGGAGGTTATTCTTATGCATTATATAGATATCCCTTTTTAGTTTATGCCGTGTTGGCGTGGCTAGAGGGAAGTACCTAAAACTGTTGAACTGTATTCCAGTAGCCTTGATCTTGAAGATGACTGTTTAACTCTATAGCTTATACATTGTGACTATGTGCTTGTGAAAACCTTGTGTCTCATGCTCCTTCTATCCAGGATATGGGCTGGTGAGCAAGAAAAAAAAGTTTAAAAATAAATAACTAATGGGGGATATAAAGGGTGAAAACTGGGTAAATTGAAATACTATGGGTCAATGAGAGGTAGGGGTAAGGTGTATGGGATGTATGAGACCTTTTTTTTTCTGGAGTGATGCAAATGTTCTTAAAATGATCATGATGAAGAATACACAACTATTTGATGGTATTGTGTGCCATTGATTGTATAATATGTGTGGACTGTATGTGTGTGGATATTTCTCAACAAAATATATTTTTTAATTACCAAATTTGGCAAAAGATGTAGATTTAAGAAGGTAAGAGGACTACAAATAAGAAAAATCCAAAGAAATCCATACCAGTCAAATCATAGACAAACTTATGAGAGCTAAAATAGAATAAATATCTCAAAAGGTGGATGCAAGGGTAGTTCAGTGGTAGAATTCTTACCTGCCATGCGAGAGACCCATGCACTTTTCAAAAAACAAACAAACAAGTAAAACAGACAAAAACAAACAAATATTCAACAAATGGTGCTGCAATAACAGGACACTCACATGGAAAAATAATGAAATGTGACCCCCCCCCCCGCCCATACAGTATACAAAAAAAATTCTCAAAAGCAGTGGGGAAGAACTGACACATTATTTACAGGGGAAACAATTCAAATGTCTGGGAATTTTTTATCAGAAATGATGGAAGTCATGAGGAATTGGTGCAACATTTTTGAAGTACTGAAAAAACAAAAAACAAAAAACCTGTCAACCAGGAATCCTATACCCAGCAAAATGCATTTCAGGAATGAAGGGGAAATTATGATATTCTCAGATAAAGGAAAGCTTAGAAAATTTGTTGCCAGCAGACCTACCCTAAAAGATAGCTAAGGAAGTTCTCTACATGGAAAGGAAATTATAAAATAAGAATTGGTTTATCAAGAAGGAAGAGAAAGCATGGTAAGCAAATGCATGGGTAAGTACCATAGGCTTTCCTTCTCCTGAGTTTTCTAAATTATGTCTAATGGTTGAAGCAAAAATTTTGCCTTTTTCTGATGTGATTCTAAATTTATGTATAGGAAATAATTGAAAAAATTATATTATAAACTTGGGAGATTAAATGACACAGAGGGAGGTGAGGCTTCTGCATTTCACACAGAATGGTAAAATGATGACAACAGTATATACAATAAGTTAAGTATATAATATATACATATATGTATATATAAATGTATATAACACATAGAACAAGGACTTAAAAAGCTATGCAAAGAGATCTACTGAAAAGCACTATCAATAAACAAAAATAGAATTCTAGAAAGTGTTCAAGGAAACAGAAAAGATAAAACACAGATGAAAAACAAAGAGAAGAAACAGAAAACAAAAATAAAGTAGATGGCAATCTGAAGCTCTAATTTATCAATAATAATATTAAAAGTAAAAGGTCTAAACACACCAATTAAAAGACAGAGATTGGGAGAATGGATTAAAAAACATGACCCAACATATGTTGTCTATAAGAAACTCACTTCAACTAAAAAGATATAGGTGGGTTGAAGGTAAGGTGAAGGTAACATGCAAGCAGTTATTAAGCAGGAGGCACTATATTAATATCAATTAAAACAAATTTCAGAGTGAAGAAAATTACCAGAGACCTAGAGGGACATAATATAATGATGAAAGGGTTATTTCATAAAGAAGACATAGCAACCTTAAATGTGTATGCAACAAACCAAAACGACAAAATAAGTGAAAATGTATAGAACTGAATGGAGAAAAGGGGAAAAAAATCACAATTATAGTTGGAGATTTAATCACCCCTCTCTCAACAGTTAATAGAACTACTCAAACAAAAGGATCTAGAAAAATTCAACTAAACTATAACCCAGCAGGTTCCAAGATGGCATGTATAGAACATTTCTGGCATTAAAAGCAAAATATGCATTATTTTTTGGTGCCCATAGAACAATACTAAGATAAACAATATCCTGGACCATCAAACAAATGCCATCCATTTAAAATAGACAAAATCATACAGAGTGTATTCTCTACACACAACAGAATCAAACTGGAAATCAATAAAAGAAAGATAACAAGAAAGTCCCAAACACTTGGAAACTAAACCACACATTTAAATTATCTGTAGATGCAGTGTCTCAAGAGGAAAAAACCTATACTAAACTGAATTAAAATGGAAATACAGCATATCGAAGTTTGTGGGATGTAGTTAAAGCACCACTGTGAATGAAATTAATTAGCATTAACTGCATACATTAGAAAAGAAGAAAAGTCTAAAATGCATAATCTGAGCTTCTGCCTTGACAATGTGGGAAAAGAAGAACAAAATAAACCTTAAAGAAACAGAAGGAAGGAAATAATTAAAATAATAGGGGATATCAATGAAACTGAAATTAGAAAAATGATTGAGAAAAATCAATGAAATGAAGAGCTGGCTCTTTCATCAATAAAATTAACAGTCTTCCAGCAACACTGAAAAAGAAAAAAAAAGAGAAGATGTAAACTACTAACATCAGCAATGAAATACAAGTATTACTATAGACAAAACACACATTAAAAAAGATAATAAGAAAATACTCGGAATAATTCCATGCATTTAACTTTGACAATTTAAATGACATGAATCAGTTCTCAAAAAACACAAGCCACCACAACTCACACAGTACATAATAATTTAAGTATCCCTATTTTAATAAATAAAAATGTTTTATTTATAATTTTAAAACTCCCTAAAAAATTTCAGAATCAGATGGTTTCTATAGAGAATTCTACCAAATGGTTAAAGAAGAATTAACACCAATTCTAAAGTGTTTCTTTTCCAGAAAACAGAAGAGGAACATTTCCCAATTAATTTTATGAAGCTGGTAGTGCCCTGATATCAAATCCAAACAAAAACAGTATATTCCTCATGACTATAGACACAAACATCCTTTGAAAATATTCACAAACATATTTCAACAATGTGCAAAAATTATTATATGCCACTTACAAGAAGAGTTTAAAATAGGAATGCAAAAATTCCAATATCAATCAGTATAGTCTATCATATTAACAGCCTAAATAAAAAGAAATCGCATGGTCATATCAATTGAAACAGAAATAGTATTAGACAAAATCAAAATCCATTCCTGATTAAAAAATACGCTCAATAAAATAGAAATAGAGGGGAACTTTAATTTGATAAAGAACAACTGTAGAAAACTTAAAGCTAGCGTTGTAGTTAATAATAAAAGATGGAATGCTTTCCTACTAAGATGAGGAATAAGGCCACACAGTGCTGGCATTCCTAGCTAATGTGATAAGGCAAGAAAATGAAATAAATTCATACGAGTAGGAAAGGAAAAAAACATATCTTTTTGCAGGTGACATGATTATCTATATAAAAAATTCCAAACAACAAGAAATACAAAAGTAAAGCTCTCAGTACAATAAGTGACTTTGACAAGGTTGCAGGATACAAGATAAATATACCAAAATCAACATATTTTTACCTACTGCTAATGAGCATATGGGCACCAAAAGGCAAAAAAATTAAATTTACATGAACAAAAATGAAATACTTAGGTGTAGCTCTAGTTAAACATATGCAGGTCTTGTATGCTGCAAACAATGCAATGCAGATGAAAGAAGTTAAAACAGAGCTAAATAAATGAGATATACTGTGCCAATGAATTGAAAGACTCAACGTAGTAAAGATGTCAGTCCTATCCAAATTAATATACAAATGAAATGTGATTTTTATCAAAATCACTGTAAGATTTTTTTGTAGATATAGACAAGAGTATTTTAAAACTTATATGGAAAGGCAAAGGAATTAGAATAACTAAAATAATTCTGAAAAAGAAGAATAAAATGTAAAGAGTCAGTCTATACAACTTCAAGACTTATTATATAACCACAGTAATCAAGACCATGTGGCATTATCAGAAGAGCAGATGCATAGATCAATGGGACAGGATAGAGAACCAGAACTACATGTATGATGTTTTTGGAACAAGTGCAGATACAATTTAATGAAAGAAGGATAGCCATTTCACCAAATGGTGCTGGAGTAATTGGAAATTCATAGTAAAAAAGAATGGCAACCTAAGTGTTATACCTTATATAAAAATGAACTCAAAATGGAACACAGATATAAATGCAAAATGTAAAACTTTAATGGAAAAATAAAAGGGATAATATCTGGGATTGAAGATTAAGCAAAGACGTCTTAGACTTGACAGAAAAACCAGAGAGCTAAAAATTGATAAATTGGACTTCACCAAAATTAAGGAATTTTGCTTTGCAACAATCCAGTTAAGAGGATGAAAAATGAGCCTCACATTGTAAGAAAATATTTGCAAGTCACTTATCAGACAATTGATGTCTATAATATGTAAAGAATTCTAAAATTCCAACAGTAATAAAGCAGTCAATCCAATTAGAAAGGGGACAAAAAGCATGAAGAGACATTCACCCAAGAAGATATACAGGTAGCAAATAAGCATATGAAAATATATTTTATTTTAGTCATTAAGGAGATACAAATTAAAAACATAGTTAGATAGGACTATACTCCACATATCTGAATGGCTAAAATAAATAGTGACATCACCAAACGCTGGTGAGAATGTGGGTAAACTAGATCACTCATATTTTTTCTAGGAATGTAAATGGGTATAACCACTCTGGAAAGCAATTTGACAGTTTATTTAAAATCAAACTACCATATAACCTGGCAATTGCACGCCTGGGCATTTATGCCAGAGAAGTATAAATATATGTTCATACAGGATCCTGTACGTGAATATTTACAACAGCTTTATTCATAAAAATCCCAAACTAGAAATAGCCTATGTATCATGCAATGGATAAATGGTTAAATGCATGTGGTGCCAGCATACTGTGGAACACCACTCAGCAATAAAAAGGAACAAACTATTGACACATACATAAATATGGATGAATATCCAGAGAGTTAGACTAAGTGTCAAAAGCCAATCCAGAAAACTTATATATCATATAACTCCATTTATATACAAGTCTTGAAATGACAAAATTATAGAAGTAAAATATAGATTAGTGCTTCCCAATAGCAAAGGGGAGGTGGGAAAGGGAAAAAAAGTTGTGGCTATAAAAGGGCAACTTGATGGGTCTTTGTGGTGATGAAAATGTTCTGTATCTGGATTGTATCAATGTCACTATCCTGGTTGTGATATTGTACTCTAATTTTGCCTCATGTTACCATTGGATGAAACTGGGCAAAGGGTACAAAGGATCTCTTTGTATTATTTCTTACAACTGCACAAAAATCCAAAATATATAAAACTAAGTTTAATTAAAAAAAAAAGCCTGCAAGATTTATAATCCAAAGACTATATTATTCAATGACTGGACTCACACTCAAAATCTATGGTTCAAATTTTGGTTGAATTACTTGAACTTTATTTAATGTTGGACAAGTCTATTTAGTCTCTCTAAGTCTATTTAGCCCCTCTAAGACTATTTAACCCCTCTAAGCCTATTTCCTTGCCAGCCAGAAGTCCATAATGAAGCCTGCCCTATTTATTTCACCTGATGTAGTTCCTATAAGGAAATGAACTAACATTTGCTGCATGCTAGCTGTGTGCCGGGGTCTAAACTGAGATAAATGTTTTTTCTTACTTTTTCTATATATGGTACAACAAACCATATTGTTTGTTTAAACAGTTTAAACAAGGGCTCCCATACCTTAATGGCAGAATATATGACATTTGAAGAAGTACTGCTAAGGAGAAATTCCCATCTTTCATATCTCATTCAAACATTCAAGGATTTGTGAGTTCAGTGTCTATAGTAACTCTTCATGAAATCCCTGACTTCATACTCCGAAATTCTAGGGACCCTCTCACTGTCCTTCCCTTAGAGAGTTCTCTCTCAAAAACACAAAACCAAGCCTTCCTTCCATCTGCAGCCCTCATCTTCCTTCCCTCGCTTGGTACATATGGCCCAATAAAATGAGTTTCTACCAGGGCACAGCCTTTTGCCTGTTCTGAGCCTACTGTTCCTCCTTTGCATCTCATATTTTCCTTGGAGAATCAGCTCCCAGGGCTTGGTTCTGTCTCTCCTGACACACCCTCCCTGGTACTGTGCCTTTGGACTGGGGAAAGACAGAAGGGTGTAAAGTCCCACGTGTTGATGTTTGTTGTATCTTTCTAACACACATCTTTCTACTGAGAACATACAGGCGCGTTAACTGAAGATACTTAAGAAACACTTAATCAATATATGAATACCCCAAATTTTTCTGTTTTCTTGTTTCTGCCACAAGCCTGTATTACTCTAGTCCATTCATTCATTCATGAATTGATTTTTTTAATTCATATCCACACTCACTCAACAATGACTCAATGTACACTAATTGCAAGGCTCAGTGCTAGACCCTGGGGATGTCAAATGAATAAAACATTATCTGGGGAGACACATAGGGAAGCAATAATTATGGGGATATGGTCCATGACCCCACTGAGGCATGAAGGTGCCACGGAACCCAGGGGAGGAAGCACTCAATTATATGGAGTGAGCTGGGTACCTAGGCAGGTTGGCATTTGAGCAGAAATTGTAAGCTTAGATGCCTTCCAGAGATCAAGCATGTAACAAACTTCCATAATAGGGAGAATGAAGAAATGTTCTTCCCAAACAAATCTGGCTTCACGAATGTATAGATCTAGCATTCTAGGAAATAGGAGCTTAATGTATGAAGATGCTGAAATCCTCTTCAATTCATGCCTGACCATTTACTACCACATCCAATACAACCATCCTGGCCCAGGCTCCTTTTCTCTCTCCTCAGGTCAAGTGCAATAGCCTCCTATTTGGTCTCCCTGCTTCCACTCTCACCTTCCATTGTCTTTTCTCCATGGAGAAACCAGAGGGAGACTCTTGGTGCATAAGTACGTTCATTTCACTTCTGCAGCCAATGACTTCCCTATCACTCAGAGTTAAAGCAAATGCCCTTGGTTTTAAGAAACATATTTCTCAGCTGAATAGCAATTCTAGGCTGATCAATGGCTAGTCCTATACCCAAATTCTGGATGATCTGAGGTGATTCCCTAGCTTCAGCCATTTCAATGTCTCACTGCCTTGCTATAGTAAACTCCGCACATATTACCTTTTCAGAGAAACCTTCTCTGACAACCCTATCTAAGCATCACTCTTTATCTTCCTTCCCTGTGTTACTTTTCCTCATAGCACTCTTCATCATCTGCGCTATGTATTTATTGGCTTATGTGCTTAGGGTCCATCTTTCCCCACTTGAGGATAGGGCTTGTCCATTTTATTTTATTGCTTTGTCCCAATTGCCTATAAAATCCCTGGCACAGAGTAGACATTAAATTAATGTTTTTAAAAATATTTGGAATGGACAGTGACAATTTCAGGAAGAGTTTCCATATAGAAATGTAGATGACAGCCATTGGGGAAAGGCAATGGGAAATGATGAGAGAAAGAGAAGAGAGCCTTGTGAAAAAGAAAAGGGTGGACATTTTGTCTTTAAGAAGATGGGGAGCCTCGACTCACCATGCAAACATGATACTTCCACAACAGATTTGTATTTTAGAAAATTCAGTCTTGCTGCATTTATGGTATTAGAAGCAAATTTAAGTGTATTAGAAGCACAAGTATCTGTTAAGAGACTATTGTGATCCTATTGAGAAGAATCCGAGCCAAGATAGAACACATATGAACACTGCAATATGGAAAGAAATGGAAATTGAGTCACACATGGGTGTGTTTTGTCTTATTTAGTAACAGATGTCACTGTAAAGCAATGAATGGCCACTTGTGTTTTAGCTTCTGTAATTCAGGGCTTCCCTCCTGAAGAAACCTCACCCCTGTCCCTGGGTCTCTCTATTCCAGTTAAACAAGTATAAATTAAAGCAGATTGTTAAAAAATACCACCTTAAATCATCTACAGAAACCAGAGACCATTTGAGGCCAGGTAGTCCCCTTCTGTTCTCGTGCCCTATTTCCCACCATGTGGCATGAGTTTTCCCGATGTCACTTCCTTTATGACCTGTTGTGACAGACCATTCCTCATGTTTATTATTTCCCATGTGAAAAAGCGTTACTTCGAATTCTCTTCTAATTTCCATGTATGCTGCATTATCCTATAATCTGCTCAAAGCTGAAAATCGAACCAAGGTATGATCTTAGCATAACCTCTACCATTAATTTTACCTCTATTTTTTCTAACTGAACACATTCACAGTAAATAGGAAAAGCTTTACCTGTGAAAATACCCCAAAACAGACCTCAAGCCCTCACCCTTCAATCTTTTCTAAAGTTGTTAAACAGTATCATGTAGAGTGTTTGCCCTATGCTTACTTGTTTAGAAAAGTAAATCAAATTGAAGGAGCATGGGAAATGGAAGCAGATTTGTGAGTTAAGGGAACTGGGTTTGTGTGTCTTCCACCAGTGACTGGGCTTAAAAGATGGAAAATCCCATTGACTGCTAGGCAAAGTGCCGACCATATTGTTGAAGCACCTGGTTTTCTTTCTCTAAAATCTTTTTCCATGGAGTAGGTGAAGATTTTTATTCTAATTGAATTTGTAGTTAATTTAAGATAAGGATCAGTTTCATTTTGCTGATGCTGCTCAAATTAGGGATCCCAGCCCCACTATATAAGGCCCACTTTTATTCCAAACAAATTAAAAGAAGTGATGGGTTTCTTGGCTCAAGTAAGCTCTCATTTGTCCACATTTTTATGATAGAAGGAAAAATGTTGATGCATTTAATTTCTGCCATCATCTTTTGAGCCTTGGGTGGGAGACCCTGGAGGGTAGAACCCCATTTGTTAAATGTAGTACTTCTAGCCAATGAAGCAAGGATGTAGCTGGCAATGTTTACCTGGGGCTAACTGATGATAACAACAAATGATGGTTATGATCCTAAGCCCTTTACAGTAGGCTAGGGAGTTGAGCGTCCCACATATCTGTTGCAATGTTTGCCAAGCAAATTAATAAATGAATGAACAAAAGAAAGAATGAACTATAAACCATAACAGCGTGTGAGGGCGGTTGTGATGCCAGTGAGTTGATAACCTGTCTGTAACAATGGCCTTTCCATAAGTTCATACTTTGGATGTTATGAAATAAGGAAAAACTAATAAATAACAATTAGTTTCCTTTCCAACCAACTTTGATAAGTTAATGGACTCTCCTCCTCTCCCTGGGCTACAGAATTTTATTTAGGACTCTTCAAAATAGAAATTGAAGCCAGGACCTAAAACCAGAACCCCAAAAAAGAAACAAATTCTGATCTACCCCAGCCTATTAGGTAGCCTGGAATGTATCTCCATCCCCTTTCAGGGTCACATAATAAAGCCAACTTATTTTTTCCAGAGGCTTCGGACCTCCAAGAAGGGCACCCCCTATCCTCCGCTAGAAGTGGGGTAGAAATGTCAATCAAAAGTCATGGAGGACAGACCTTAGAGTATCTTCTCATTTTAAAAACTGCTGATATTAACTCTTGTTACTACAGTTCACTGTTTCTTATCCCACACCTGAACCGTGGATTTTAACCCTTCCTCCTTGAGGATTCTGCCCTGATTCTTCCAGCTGAGTTAGTTGTCCTTTAGTTGAGCCCCTTAATATCTAGAGTGTATGTTTATCTATCATTGTGCTTTTCTTTTTTTTTTATCAATTTGTGACTTTTATACGCACTCACCAAAGGCCTCTGTTTTTAAACTGAATATTTCAAGGCTACAAGGAATATGACTAATGCATTCCTAAAATTCAGCAGACACTCGATAGATGATTTTTTAAATTAATGAACTCAAATATATGTAGAAAGATTAATAAGGAAAAGATGTATTTCACTTATTGAGAAATGTTGGCTATGCTAGGTCAGCTTAAATACAGTAATAGAGAACAGTGTTAGCTTAGAATAATACAGATTGATTCCAATTTTTCTCTAATATAAATAATCCTACAGTGAACATCCAGGGGAATAAAATTTTGAGTGCATCTCTGGTTATATCTGCAATGTTTAGCTTCATAGAAAGGAATTACTGAGCTAAAGGATATAAACCTCATTTGCCCACATTTCTTTTCATTAACGTTGCCTGTTGTAATTAACTATATTAATAGTTGAAAGATGAAAGTGATATGTCCATTTGTTTTAATGTATATTTCATATATATATATATATATATACTCATGAACATATATACATGTATATACATACAAGTTAATGTGAATAAAATACCAGGGAAGATTGAGTCATTGGTCTCAATTCTTGTCCTACCCTGTATCCATACTCTGCTCGTAACTTTACAGTATACTCTTGCAAAGATATAGTATAATTACCCCTTCCTTGATTTTGGGCTTGGCTGTGTGACATGCTTTGGCCAATGTGAAGCTAGCAGAAATGTGGCAAAAAAGGCATGAAGTGATATTTTCTGGTTGGGCATGCCTTTTTCTACTTATACATCCTCAGAAGAGGAACACATTCCTGGACCCAGGAAGAAGATGAGTGGTAAGTAAAGTAGAGTCACCCCAGCCAATGTGCAACATGAAGCTGAACCACCAGAGCTAACTCAGATACACATGAGCCAAAAATAAATGCTTATTGTTGTACAATCCTAAAAATTTGAAATTATTTGTTACATAGCAATAGCTGACTAATACATAAACTTAATGTGAACCAACACCACTGCTTTAGTGAAATGCTTAATATACATAAGCATTATCTGTATCCATATCTAAAGTTTCAGATAGTGATTGATGTGAAGAAAAAATAAACATGGTAAAGAATATAAATTGGCCTGTAAGTGGTACAGTTCTTTGATTGCTAATGCATTTGAATATTTTGCATTTTTTTTCTGAAATTTGCCTCCATGTGTTTGACGAAATTTTTCTTTAGAATGTTCACCTTTCTCTAATTTGTAATTAGTTTTATATTTCAATTATATTTACTTCTCAGTTACTATAAATGCTGGAAGTATTTCCCTAATTTAATTAAGATTTTAGATTATTATTAAACAGACATTCTTTACTTTACAATATAGTAGACTTTTATTTTATGCCTTCTTGAATGCTTAGAATATTTTTAATAATTTTAATTTTTACATTTTACCCTAGTTCATCAGTGATTTCACACTGGTGCATGATGTGAAGTATAAAGTTTACCTACCTTTGCCAAATGGGTTCATCATTAATATTTAACTAATCTAATCTTTCTAAATTAATGTAAAATGTCACCATTACCATATAACAGGAATGGGTCACATATATTTCTATTGTTGAATAATATATTGCCAGTAATATCCTGTCTTGATTAATATTAAATGACTTTAGAGTATGTATGAGATTACTTTCAATGATAAAATCAGGGAACATATATGACACAATATGTCCCTAATTCTGTATATCAGTGCACATGCTCTTATGTCAGAGATGCCAGATATTCATGATATTTAACTTGTGAGTGTATGTAATGTTAATGGGTGATTTTTACCTCTTTCTTCACTGTTTTCTGTACTTTCTAATTGATCACAGTAGACATAAAGATTTCTATAATCAGATTTAAAAGTTCATAAATAAATAATCCAAAACTGAACTTCAATAACTTGAAAATTTCTACTAACCAGAACTTCAAGTTTGTTTGAGTATTTGCTTTTTAAATAAAATAGCCCCTTTAAGTGTTGACTTTTTGATGCTAATCAAACTGGATATCATTCAGTTCTTGAATGGCCACTAATGAGTTTGCCCTTAGCTAGGAAAAAAGAAAAAATAATTTCAATGTCTTTCACTTGTTCCTTTAGAAATCATTTCCCAACCAATTTACTACATTCTCAGGATTAAGGTCTATTTTTGTTTTCAGTAGAGGTAATTTCCAGCATTGCCACAGAAATGAGACAGAACTCAAGTAGCTGCAGAGGGGGATTGCCACCATTGCTTAGAAGAATGCATTTATATGAATACTCCTATCCTCTCTATCCCTGCTAGAAAGGTTCTCTGTAGACTATCTCCCAGAGACAGCATCTATGCTTGGTGGGAATTTGGGCTCTATGGCTTCCTAGAACCCAACAGGCTTGAAGGCAAACCAAGCCTAGGAAAAAGGTGTTTACAAAGTGGGTGGAGACCACCATGCCTCTCAGCTCCACCTCAGGCGTATCGCTCCACCCATCTGAGGTTGCCAGGCAGTAAGGAACAGGAAGACCTCCAGCTGCTCCTGCCATATGCAATGTTATTTCCACTTCAAATGAGTTTTAATTATGCCAGTGAAGGTGAGAGTTTTAATGGAAAGATCTTGTTCACCGAGACACTAACTTTTATTGCAAGGACTGAAAAAGATTCAAAGGCATATTCACTTGAAATGTTGTGAGCTTAACTTGAAGCTACACTATTAATTTTGGAGACAACAAACTCTACATCATCCTCATGGACTGCTTGCTTGGCTTGTGGTCCTTCCCCATGTTTAAATAACTCTCCCCAGGGAAAACCCACGTCTTCTAGAAAATATTTAACCTCTGATTTTCTGTACTTGGTGTCTTCATATCCTCAATTTTTAATTTAGATTTATTTTCCTTGTTTAGGATATAAAAGCTTACAGCCTTGAAAATAGCTGCTTTTCTATGGCCAAAAGCTACCATTTATTGATTGCCTACTGAAGCAGAGGTTTTACGGACATTTTGTTTAATTCTTATAACAATAATATATGGAGGATGCAGTTATTTCTGTTTTTCTTTTTAGGCAATGAAATTGAGAAACAATTAACCAAAATGCCCAAGGTCACATCACTTATAAATGACTGAACGAGGATTCAAACCCCAGAGTTTCTGACAACAAGCCCGTTCTTTTTGTGTACTATACCATCTCCTAAAGGAAGACCAAAAATCTGATTTCATTCATTTCATTACCTGACTTATTTTACTTCTAAAGATATATTGCTAATTATGTACGTTTATTGGGAAATTTGACCTAAATACGAAACCTAGTATTTGAGCCAGACCTATCCTATATGTGTAGGTTAGGTGCATATAATCTAAATCATTGATTTTGTGGGTTACAAAACTAACTATATTATTCTGTTAAACTACCTCTCTGTTTTAAATTCTTATCATCAGTAAATTCATTGAGTTAAGTTTTTTTGGTTGTTATTGTTTGTTTTAGGAGAACTCTGCTGAACTGCAATACATAAAACATGATTTGGGTAATTGTGCTATTATCATAATAATATGCACACAGGTCAGTTTTTTCAGATGAGATGATTGTCATCTTGAAATGAGAATTTCAAAGAATAGAGACCGGGAAACAGAATTGTTAAATAACAATGGGACACAGGATGAAAATTTAGCGGTGGAAATATTAGCCAAGAAGGCCTGGACTGGGGGTGACTTGGGAAATAGCAAGCCACTGGATGCCTGGTAGAAAGTGACTGGAAAGGGCAAAACATTAAAAAGAATGGTCCGACTGTTACTAAAATCAGACTTCATTTTTGAAGATTCTGTTCTAGTAATAAAATGGACCTTCTGAGTTTAAAGTTGAGTGGGTTTTGCTGTGTGATCTTGAATCTGTCAAAAACTGCTCATAATGTTTGTTTTCTCATGGTTATATTAATCATAATAGTGTAGATCTCAAAGGTTTGATGGAAATTCAAATGAGGCAATGTGAAAAATGGTATTTTGGGACTGAAGTTGTAAACTCCATTCAGTAATATTTGGGTGAATCTCCATCCATGAAATGAAACAACAGAAGAGAGGTGAAGGTAATTTATAGACTTTGAAAATGACTGTCTACCAAAAAATTCAAATTCCATTGGTTTATATTCTGGATTTCATTTCTGATTTAGGGAAATTTAAGTCCTCATAGCATATTTTGAATGAAATAGATTTGACTCAAATTTGATGAGCAACAAATTAAGTGGGAGCACTCATCCCAAGCACCTACAATTCTCACCATATAACCAAAAGTATCCCCCCTTCTCTTTGATGAAGTAAGTTCCCTGAAGACTTTGGGATTTGGGGACCTTTTTGAAGAAAACCTCTCCATGAAAAGAACATTTAAGGAGCTGCAGTGACAACAGCAACAAGATGATTCTAAGTAAGAAAGAATCAAATAAGAATTTCCAACTATTTTCTTCTTGAAACCTTATAGTGACTGATTACTGAGGCAAGAGAATGGGACTAGACAATCCCAAATTCAACCCAGCATCAACTTTAACAGCAAATATAGGACAGCTAAGAGTCCAGGCAGGCATTACTTAATCTTTCCAGGTATCTATTCCTTTAAAGGGCTTTCCTTTTGTTATTTTTTACTTTTTTTTTTTAACAGTTAGTGTTTTCTCTTTTGAGATAATTAAAGAGAAAGGAAGTCTAAGGAGAGACTGAGTGACATCCAATATTCTCTAATACCCTCTTGTTGCTTTAGGTGATTGGTATGTGTAATTAAGGAGGGTCCAAGGTCTATCATCGACTAGGGCCTGACCTGGGGGGGAGGGAGGTGGGCTGTAACCTGACCGAGCCCAGGTGTGTGCCTGCAGGTCACACACAGGGAAAACATGTGGCCCAGCAAGCCTTTCCCGAGGCTGGCCATGCCTTTAACTATTTCAGGTCTTTCTCAAATGTCCATATTCTCTCATGCTTACAGGATGTCGGCATACTTTCCTCTAGATTAAGATTTCCAAGTTGCAAAAGGAAGTGCAAGAGGTTAAGGGATTTGCTTAAGGCCAGAGAGTTTGTGGCAAAGAATAGAAACTGTCTCTCCTAGCTTCTGGTCTGTGCTCTTGAGATGAAAACTCAATGCCGTTTATTAAGCATTCACTCACTCATTTGTCCACAAACACCTATTATTTAAAAGAAAATTCCCTTCTCAGAGGGAATAATTTTAACTCCTACCTTTCTTTCTTTTCTTTCTTTCCTTCGTTCACTCCCTTATTCCTTCTCTTCTTCCCTCCTTCCTTCCTCTCTTTATCATATGTAAAGCAATCTTTGCATTCGCCAGGTTCCAGGAAATTTGGTCCTTGCGTGTCCAACCCATGGTTTTAAAGAAAACACAATGACAGGTAAGCTTTGTTCCCTGTAGCTTTGTTTCCTGTTGACTTTCCGATCCTACAAGATATACTTATTGAGGGGAAGACTCATGCTGAAGAAGGTTCCAAAATCGTGTGCCCACACCACACCAGTAGCAGAGGAAATTAAAGTGCCTTCCCCATTGGCCATCCTATTGCAGTTTTCCCTGAGCAACAAGATATAATGTTTACAGACAGAAAAATATGAAAAGTAAACATTTTATCAGTAATCAAGAGAATTTTCCATTTGAATAAAGAGCTATCAGATTATTTAAATAGTTTGCATCCCCAAATTTTACCTATGACTTTTTATAAATCATTCTAAAACTGGTAATACGTTTCCCTAAGTTTTTAAACAGTCAGTTGACTGCATATTGAAGATTCTCTTCATCATGAATATTAATAACCTAACTTGTTCTCACCTTGCTTCCTAAGCCAGTGGACTAATGATTGACAACCTTTCAAAATGCCATTTGACTACTATGAGGAACCATTGAGGGACCGAAGCTGTTTGGCCAAAGTTACTTCTACTTCTGGGGGATGCCTTAAGGCAGCATGCTCATTATAACCTGTTCTATATGGGGCTAGATGTTCTACTTCCTCTTTTAGTAGTGTGTGTGTGTTATGCATGAGTGTGCAAGGACAAGAGCTAGTGTGGGCATTTGGATCACAAGGCATAGATTGCAAATTCACTTAGTATCTTTGTGAAATTTTGGCAAATTAATTAACCGTTAAGAGCCTCAATTCATAAAGTGGGAATGAAAATGAACACTTAAGATTGTTGACAATAAAAAAATATACCAAGAAGGTAAATGAAATAATTTACCCCCCTAGAACCAGTAGATACTCAATTCAAGTTCACTTCCTGATCTTTCCCTTCTTTTTGTTGGAATAGCTGCTGGTGATCTTCAGGGTCCCTTCCCATTCTCATTTTCCCTTCTGTGGCATTTCATTGTCTCTCTTCACTCTGCCTTTCTTTTATCTTGTGTCGTTTTCCCATTAATTTTTGCATCTTTTTCCACCAAAAAAATATGTTCTATGAAAAGTAGTAGCCAATTAAAATGCCCTGCTTCTTCTGATTGGTGAACTGATTAATTGGTGGCCTGGACACTTATCAGTTCTTTTTATGTTTTTATCCCCACTGGCTTTTCAATGGATCTATCTTGGCCATCAGGAAAGCTTCAGCTGTACCCATACTCTAAGCCCCATCACTCCCAAACATACAGACACACTCAAAGTTCCAATTACTTTGAGACTTGGAACTTTTTCAGATACTTGTGGGTATATCCAAGCAACTGGGGTTATTTGTAGTTAGCGGATGAGCCAATAATTTGGATCTCTGAGAAGAAGAGGTGGTGGACAAGGATGGTTTTCCTTCCGCTTTCCTTTCTCCTTTATTTTCTTCTGACCTTCTAAGCCCAAACAAGAATGCCAGGATTAGAACTCCAGAAATTCCAGTCTCACTCAAAACTGCCATGTTACATCTTTTTACACATACTTTGAACAATATTTTCATTGTAACTAAATTCTGCTCTTTCAAACTGGAAGATGCTTAATTAGAAAACCATTTCAGTTCTTTCTTTTACATTTTTTAAAATTTTCTTCATTATTTTGCTCTATTGCATTATAAACCAAGGGGCTAAGGGTTTATTTATACATGTCCAAGCCTTTCAGTGAAAAACAGAAAAGTTGATCAATTATTAAGATTAATCATCTAAATTCTTGGTTTCTGAGAACTCTAGTATATCAGGATATATTAGTAAGAGTTACATGGGAAGAAACATGTCAAGTAAATAAGTTGAAATGACTGGCAAAAAATAATTCAGATTTTTTTTAATTGGCATTTCCCAAACTGTTAGTCTACAAAACTCCATTTTGGTGACATACTTAGTGAGGAGCTTCTTTAAGGAAAAATATTTTGGGAAACAATGGACCTACAAAAGAATTTTTTGATGTTGAGCTTTACCAACTGGAGCATAAATATAGCCCTAGAGTAAGGCAAATAATAGAAGATGTTTAGATAAATATAAGGAGCAAATGGAAGCATTTTGATTGTATTTAAGTTGGATTGAGAAGTTATTTCCATTCATCAAAATTAATAATAACCAAACACACACATACCCCACAAAATATAAGCATTGATTGTCCCCAAGATCCAAATGAAGATGACTTTGAATTACATTTTAAAGTTTTTTTTTTTTTTTAAATGAATGCAGCACTTATTTCTTTGGGGAGTGCAACAGGTCACCAATCTGAAATAGCTAATACACCCAAATCAATTCAGGTAATCTGAATTTCAAACATCATTCAAGAGAAAAAAATTCAGAAAATTTATTTTCTCTTCCTGTCCTGAACCTCTATGGTTACAGCTCTGCAACGGAACCTTATCTGATGGCAACCAACGAAACATTGTGGAGTAATTATGAACAAGAATATGCATCCCACTAACATGTAGAAATTATTGTTTATTTGAGGCCTGTGCTAATTTTATATGGTTGTTCCTGCTGCAAACTGCAAAAAGCCATGCTGACCTTACAATCTTCATCTGAAAGTTGGATATCTATGTCCAATTCAATGTGCATGTGCCTTTAACTCTTCTTGGAAAGAAGCCCAGGGTAGGTCAGCTGGTTTTCTACTTTAAATTAAGACAAAGATATGAAATAGCAGATTGGATTTTAGTGACATTGTAAACTACGCACTTGTTTTCAATCTAAGAGATCCAAGTTCGACAACATTGAAAACATTTCCAATCAGTTCTGAGAAACTAAAAAGGAATGCTGGTGAGAAAGTTTTTTAAAAATAGAGATATAAAAGCCAACACTATATTTGGAGAAATGTCCCTTTACATGATATCAAACAGTGAAGAGCTTCTTTTTACTTAAGGAGACATATTGGAGACTATTGGAATAAACAATTTGTTTACTTTCCCCAAATATTGATAGTGAGTATTCTAAACTATAGTGGATATCTTGATTTTTGCCTACATGCCATCTATTCTCTATTTGCCTGGTAGCAGAACTTTTATTTTTCAGTGAAGAAATTCTCAACCCTATGGTATGCAGTCCAAGAATAACAAAGAAGCAGAGTATCTGTTCTTCCTTGCCCAAGGAGTGGGAGCTACTATGCCAATAGAGTTCCAGGTCTGGGGACTTGGAATCACAGAACAGAGAAATTGTATAATATAAAAAGAGAACTGACTCTCTTGCGGGAAACATCCTAAAGAGACTGCTCTTTAGTTCTCAGCACACTGAATGGTACACCATAGATGTCCCTCCCTACTTCCCTTAGATAGTATTTTGTGAATCTTATTATATAACCTATTAGGTTTTTCATGTGCCCCCGCTCTGTCATCTCAGATGATTCACGAATGCCTCAACCGATCAATTGAACAGCCCCTCTGTGCTCTATTTAATCTTTTGTGACCCAGTTGTGTCCCATAAGTACAACCTAGATATCACCTGCCCTACATCATGTTCACTAAATACCACAAAAAGTTCGTAGGCTGATAGATTTTTGCCATTTCCATGTTATTCTTGGCATTGAAAACCATGATTTAGTGTTTTTACTGAGATTTTGTTTGATGTAAGGAGTAAGATATTAATAGGATCGTCTATCCAAATGAAAATGCTTTCTAATTTTCACAGAGTTTTAAGGATGCAAAGTCACCTTATAGAGAATAAAGTTAGCCATAAGTAGCAAGGTCTCACTTTCTAGCACACAGCAGTGAAAGGGGTTAGAAGGTTACAGATGAGGTTCAGTGGGAATATTACATTCTCACCTGTCCCCACCACCTCCAGAAGTGAAACTAAAATGGAAACTAAAAGAGAGAGGGAGAGTTAATTTATTGATCCAAGAGTTGGCAAACTACAGCCCACAGGCCAAGTCCGACCATGTCCATCCATATACATGCTGTCCATGGCTGCTTCCATGCTGCATTGGCAGAGTTGAATTATTGAGACAGAGATCACAGAGCCTAGCATGTGAAAAAGATCTACTACCCGGCCTTAGAGAAAAGTTTTCCCACACCTGGATTGAACTATATCATGTAGATTGACGAGAAGAGATCTCAGAAATTGGGGAATAATGTTATTTCATGTCCACACTTATTTAGAGACTTTCATAGTGAATGGCATTCAGAAAATCTGGTTTTAAGCTTCATTTCTAACTTTTATAAGGCAGTCATTCAACTTCTCTGAGTCTTAATTTTCTCTCTATAAACCAAGGTTATCAATGATTCCTTATTCTCAGACATTTAGAAAGGTTTAAGTGTCCTAAAGTATTTGAATCCAACTTAGGAAGGTCTTAAATTTTAATGAAGTGCAATCAATAATGACTTCAAAATTCCCCAACTACTTTCTCTCTTCCCAGAAACAATCTCTTCTAACCATTTTTGTTGTTGTGTTAGAATTCTGGAGGTTCTTGCCTCAAATCATTAAATGGCATGGGATTTCTATTTCTATTTCTTCATTTAACAACTTGAAATATATATTGACATTCAATTATTATAGGTGAAAGGGTTTCATACACTCCTGTAATTCTGATTAAGATAATTAAACCTTGATTTCTTGTTCTATCTCCTTTAAAGAAAATGTATTAGCTCTTCAACTATTCTGCTACCTTTTCATCCACCACTTCCTCCTTTCTACCTTTCAATTTTTGTCACACCTACTGTTATTTTTACCTTATTATTATTAATAGCATTATGATTCTATTCTGTTCTGAAATCACTATATTTCCCTCATTTTTGCAAATGAAAACTTTTTCATAGGATATAAGTAAACTTGAAAATATACATTACAATATGTAATAGACTGGCTATTTCTAACATTCAATTTAGTAATTTAGTAATAGATAAACGTATGAAAGCAGATCGTATCTTCATTGTGTTAACTTGGAAATATTTTCCCACTCTCATATTTCAATGAGGCCTGATCTTCAAGACTTTCAAGATCTTCAACATACCATGTTGTCTTCTCTAGAGCCACCTGTGAAGTTATCCCGTTCAGAATCATCATTGCTTCCATAATTATTTCAAATATAGACATTCTTTTAATCTACCTAGTACTCTCACTGTAATTTTACCCCTAACTAGAAGTTACCAAGTACAATTTTTATTAAACCCAGAAGAGAAAATTTATGGTCTTCATAATATAACCACTTACTATATTGCTCTTTAAGGTGGCCATTAAAAGGTTTGTTTGTAGCAACTTTCAACACTTGCAATTGTGAGATCATTGCTTAGGAATAATGACCAAATCTGTGTCAAATTTCTTTGCCTCTGTCGTAGTTATCATAATGATTAATTCCATTATAGTAATAATGGTAAAGGTAATAATAATTCGTCCTCTTCCTTTTTCTCTTGTCTTATATTTTTAGATAGTATATGTCTCTCTCTTGAAGCTTTTAAGATTTTATATTTTAATCTTTGATGTGCTATAGTCTTACATTTATGTGTCTAGGTTTTCCTCTATTTTCAATTACTCCTCCTTGGCACTCAACAAAATCTTTCAATTTGAAATTGTCTATCTCCGTACAATCTAGGAAATCTCTTTTCCCATTGATTTGATCATTCCCTCCCTGTTCATTTACTCTGGTCATTCTTTCTGAAACTATTAAGCAGATACTGAATTTTTTTAGTTAACCTTGCATTGCTTATCTTTTCTCTCATATTTTGTCTGTTTTTCTTATTACCCTACATTCTGAGGTATTTACTCATCTTTAATTTTCATTATTTTTCCTGCAAACTTGAATTTCTAGGAACTGTGAGGTAGTCTAACCAATAATTCTCCAATAGTTCATTTTTCATAATAGCCTGTTCTTGTTTGATGAATGCGATATCTACCACATCCCTCTGAAGATAGTGATTAGGCATTTTCTGAATATATGCCATCCCCTCCCCCAAAACTCTGGTGGAAACAATGTTTAATTGTACTTGTTTCTTCCTTTTTTTTTTTTTTTGTCCTTTTTAAAAAGCTAAACATTTCCTCACTTTCTGAAGATACATATTTAGGCACATAAATGAAGCTTGTTGATTAGTGGTCATTGATTTAAAATCACAGGCAAGGATTTCTAAATGCTATGAGAAGAGCTTTCCTCTGCAGTCATTTCTTCTGAAGCTCCCAAGTTCCCCTCCCAAGAGAGTTCATTTTCCTTCGAGAATGATGGTGTGATATTTTTGTCTGGAGTACATACCTGATTGCAAGTAGATATCTGGGGTGGAGGTGGAAGTTTTCTTTCGATCTTCACTTAGTTCCTCCCTTCTAGGCTCACTGTTTTCCATGCATCCAAGACCAGGTCCTCTGGACCCTGTCATTAGTCTGGCAGCTGATAAAAGCATCAGTAGCTTCTATCTTCATTCTTGGCTATGCCTTTTCCACTGACTTCCTAAGATAACACTCTCCCATAAAGTTTCTGCATCAGAAAATGGACCTAAGGTTTTATAAATTTATATCATTGTTTATCCTTAATTATCTTTTTATTTTTATTTTGTTTTTGGTATTTGGGAGGTAGACAAGAAAAATGCATGTGATCAGTAATATATTCTGAACTAGAATTCAACTTTCATCATATAGACCTTCAGGTACCTTTTTGATAATTCCCCAGGTATCACTTTACCATACACAGTAAATTACAAAATATACTGGAAATAAAGGAAATGTATAACAAATTCCACTTCCTTTAGAATATTAGCCATATTAACCTTGATTCAAAAGCATCCACCTCTCCCTTTGGTAAAGATGCTTCTGCCATTGTCTCTTCTAGAAATCATTAGTCTTTAAGAGAATTGATTTTACAGCTGCTTTACTACTTAACACCACATAAAAACACCTCTTAACCCCCTTTCTCATTCCCTCCAAAGGACGTTCCAATTGTAATCTCTAATAGTCAGTCTAATCTGGGTCTAGTCTATCATATTTTTAAAGAATCTTGTTCTTGCAATTAAGAAATTGGCACATATCTGCTAATGTCTCAATCCAGCATTCATCCCTGACAATGGAGAGTGTTCTCTGATCTGTAAAGGGTAAATAGTATGCATGGTTGGCTTTACAGGTAACTCATTTTAACACTGGCTCTGGCATATTGCTCTGAGCTGAGATTTCATCTATTCCCTTTGCCTCTGGCCCACCCCATATTGGCATTCTCTGATATTCAAAGAGCTTCCTTCCCTTTCCTTCTCTTCCCTTTTCTCGTACTCTCTTGACTTCCCTAACACATTGCTTTATGAATAACAACATAAGGCGTTTAGATTGAGAATCTACAGATACCTTTACAAATTAAAAGCAAAATCCAGGCTTGTTAAATAGGGTAATTTACCACAAAGTCACACTGGGATTTTTTTTTTCTTCTTCTTTTTCTCTTCCTTTTTCTTCTCTTCCCCTTCTACCCTGTCTTCCTTCTTCCTCTTGTCCCTCCTTCTTTTTTGGCCCTCTCCACTATTCCTCCTTTTCCTCCTCCTCCTTCTTCTCCTATTCCCCCCTTCCTTTGAAATGAACTTCTTGTATCAAGGCCTCACAAATGCTGCCTAAATTTCTGATAAGCAGGTCTAATATCCAACCCAGTACAGTAGTAATCTGATGTTATCAGAACCAGCAAAAGTTGATGGCCAGGAGCCAAGGATTTGCTGAACAAATAGGTGTTGAAAACACCCACCTCAGCATTTTAAGCAACAAGTCAGAGTATTTTGAAACCAAATCCAGGAGGCCTCCTCAGAGGAACAAGATAGCCAGAGAAGATGTTGACAATCTCCATGCCTACCCTTCCATCTCCTGTTTCTTAAAAAGGCAAAACCTGTCCAAAAAAAAAAAAAAAGCCCCTACTATGAAGAATACTGATTTCAGACCTGGAAATCTAGCAAAACTTTTAGCATTTTATTGTTTTCCTCCCGTTTAATGTGGGCACTTTCATACTGAGTCATTATGGATTCTAGAGGTGTGGATAATAACTCGAAAGTCAGGCATGGGTGATATAAATGCCAATTGATAATATTCTTGGCCAAGACAACTTTCTTTTTTGTAACTTAGCTTTCTGGGACTCATGTGCAGTTGGTATTTAAGTAGACAAATCCTGAGTCTGTTCTGGTTAACTTAGTCAATTAAAGTGAAGGGACAGGATTCTGGCCCTAGATTTTAGTCTACAGATCAGTTAAAGGGAAGAAAATGCACTTAGGGTTCTCAGATGAGGTTTGTCTAATATATATTTGGACACTAGGAAGAACTTTTGAGAGAATGTGAAGAATTCAGTATAATTCAGTGTAAACCATAATGAAAAGAGGAAAAAAAAAAAACCTGAAAGCAAATACGCTATACCAATTTATAGCCCATTCATCATGCATGGGCTCTACTTTAAGAGAGCTGTGCTTGTTTGTCAAAAACTGAAAGAAAATACAAACTAATGCCCCAGGTGTAAGAGGACTGAGGGAATGACCCTATTGAGGAGAAAATGGAGGTAAAGCCTGGGTATTGCTCCAAGTTCCTGAAATTCATTATTCTTCCTACAAAGAATTTGCAGTTCAAGAGCCTAGCATTTTATATCACCATATGCTTGGGCATTTTTGAGTGCTATTGAGGATGTCCACAGAAAATGTGGGTCACATTGACTATTTAGATTCCACTTACCAGGCCAGATTTTTGAAACTTTGCTTCTATTTTTGCGAGCTAAAAGTTTGCAGGTGGTAAGGGGGTAGATGTAAATATCACAAATGTGAAGACGAGCCAATTAACCAACAACTACATTTTATGAGGTTGCAGTTACCTAATTGTTTTGTGTCTGCTGTTAATTATTTCTGGGAGATATTTCTGCCTATGGAAAAGGAGTCTATTATTATAATGGAGTGTACTACAAAACAAAAGTCTTGCTGTAAGTACATCAACTGTGGGGATCACATCTTTGTCCTACAAACTTCCATAAATCATTTTTTGCTCGTGGATTCCAAATGAATATAAATTGCTAGTAGTGACATGATTTTAAAGTTTCAGAAACAAACTGCATCGTTGGCTGCAGGGAACAATATTCAACATATGTAACATCAACAAAATTCCACAGGTTGCTGGTGCTGTTGACTCATTGACTCCTTTTCTCATAGACTCTATTTGAGTTTGAAAAAATCATACAAGTCACCTACTCCAATAACTTTATTTTATATTTTAAAGATTACAGCCCAGATAAATTACGTGGTCTTGCCAAAGTCTTAGCTACTTGTGATCAAGTCAGTTTTAGCTCCAAGGTACATGATGTCTAAGGCAGTACACGTCCACCATAGAACCAACATTACCTCGCCTTCTTGTTTAAAGTGTTAGAGGCAATACATGCCAATGGCAAACATGTCTATTAAACCCATACAGGGCAGGCCTAAGGGAATTCTGGCAAATTAATTGTATGGCAGGAGACTAAACTTGTTCTTATAAATTGGTTATGTCCAGACGAAATAGTGGGCAAAGTATGCAGTTTTATGCAGATAGATTTTATTTTTTGTTATTATTGCAGCTGTTCATTGATATTTTAATGCAAGTTTTTATTGAGCTATGCCCTGAGGCTTTTCACATTGAGGGTTCAATTATTTCTAAAATCTAATAATTAAGTAAATTAATGAGCCTAGTCAGAAATCTGGCAACCTAACTATAAGGATTAGACACATGAAATATTAAGAAAAGGAAGGTTTTTTCCTTCTTTCCAGGAAGATCTTTTAAAATCTTTTAGACTGTGTTTTATGGGAAGAAATGCAAAGTCTGGCAAGAGGGACCACAAATAAACCACTGCACAAATGTGGGTTATTTATACAGATTATCATCAGTTTAGGATGGGCAAAGGGGACTTTGTAAACCAAGTTGCCGCCATCAACAAAATAACTTTGAGTTACACTAAGTACAGCCTCCAGAATTACAGAGAAATATCACTGTGTACATATCTCTTCACTTTAAGGTAATGATTGATAATTCATGGCATGTCCAGAAGAAAGTGAGCATCTGGCTACTAAGAAGCTATAAAACAAGGCCAGGTTAAAGAATCTAAGAATGTGGACTTTGAGAAGACTGTGCTTATTGGAGAACATCATAGGTTTCCTAAAATACTTAAAAAGAGAACAGAATTATTTCTGGATTGCCCTGGAAAACTCAAATAAAGTTGCAACTTTGGGTTCCATATCAAGTGTTCCATTTTGTGCTTTTCTTCTAGGGCCATACCACAGTCCTGACCTTGGGTCTGCCCTTGTTTTTTTCTAAGTTCAGGCCAAGGGAGGAGTCGGATTCTCTTTCATTATGAAGCCCACAGTATTTCCTTTCAAACCTGATCATAAATCAGGCCTTTTATTTTGGTTTCTTCTAGTAACTGAAGTTTCGGTTTGGTAACTTGCTTGGTCTCCTGGTCCTCTAACAGGACTGACTTCTTTCCTGCCTCAGTGTTAGCCTACCTGTCTGGTCTTCTAAATGCATTCATCTCAGGTCCCCCTGCACCATCATTCATCCAGCTACCTGATACTCTGACATTACCTGTTTGCCTGATCCATCCACCTGGAGATAAACCAGACTTCTTGGATAAGACTTGAGGTCCTTGTATAGTGTCTTGTCATGGGTGCTTAGCTAAAGGAATTTTGGTTATGAAGGGTGGAGGAACACAGACACAGTATTTTTATTCTCTTATTGTTATTGGATAATAGTAATAATATCACACAATTACCTAGATTCAACCTGGATCAAGTTTATGCCCTTTCTTTTTTCTTCTTTATTTCTTGTACAGAGATGCAGAGATGTAGAAACCAAGATTCAAAAGTCTTGGATGACTTGCCTGAGATCATACAGCAGCCAAAGGCAGGCCTGGAATACAGATTGCTCTCTGATGGTAAAGCCCATGTTATTTCCACTATAATCCCCTCCTCACCCTATTTCACACTCCAGATTATGATTCATTTTTATACAAACAAGGTGAAAACTACAATAGAACTCTTTATGAAACACAGTCTGGTGTAGTCCAGGTGTGTTCATTATTCACGCAGGACATAATTATTAAAACCAGTGTTCCAGGACCTTCTAAACTTTAAAAGTGCTTACAGTCTTTACTTAATTCCTATTGAACAAAGAATGTTTTGTCCTGGAGATTCCAGTTAAATAAAGCTAATGAAATAGAAAAATTTTCCATAAGCAAACCAAATGATGAAACTTGGAAGCAGGGCTAAGGTCTTGAAGGTGGAGTGAGAAAGTGAAGGAATAAGGACTGAAACACAAGGGAATCAGATATGCTGCAGAAAGCTTTTCTCTATAGTTTCCAGGCACAGTTTTGCATTCTACTGATATTGTGATTCCTCTCAGAGTTCTGGAGTAGAAGTAGATAGACAGATGTTTTGCCTTGCTGGGAGAGTGGACAACAGTGGTAGTAGGGAGGTCCGGCATCCTAGACCAAGGCTCCCAATATGGTTGAGAAAATATACACACTTTTTCCTGGAAGGGAAAGTGTGATGAAACAGGAAGATCATGCTCTTTAAGTCAGGTGGATCTCTTACTAGCAGTGTGGTGGTATAGTTTAGGGTCTATTGTTTAACTTTCTCTGAGCCCCAGTCGCATAATCTATAAAATGGGGATAATGCTACCCATCTCATAAGTTTAGCTGTAAAATTAAGTAAAATAGCATTGCATAAAATATTTTGCATGAAAAGATGGTTAATAAACATGAGTTCCTTTTTTCTATGTTGCTAGCCCCAATAAAATGTCTTTTCCAAGTCATTATGAGCTGGAGAAAATTAATCATGTTATTTGAATTTTTTCCTAACTGATTATAAGGGTGACATGGTTAGGTTATTATTTTTAAGCATTGCCTTTGCTGACCTGTTTGGAGAAATGTCTTTCCTTCCTCTTTCCCTGATGATCCGTGGTCATAGATGTACCTCCCATGTTTCATGATCTATAGAGAAGAGTAATCACCAAGCAGCATTTTTCACATCTAATACATTGTTCTAGTTTGCTAGCTGCCAGAATGCAACACACCAGAGATGGATTGGCTTTTAATAAAAGGGGATTTATTTTGTTAGTTCTTCAGAGGAAAGGCAGCTAACTTTCATCTGAGGTTCTTTCTTATGTGGGAAGGTTCAGGGTAATCGCTGCTGGCCTTCTCTCCAGGACTCTGGGTTCCAACAAATTTCCCCAGGGTAATTCCTTTTTGCATCTTCAAAGGCCTGGGCTGAGCTGTGAGTGCTGAGATGAGGTATGCCAAGCTGCTTAGGCCGTGCTACATTGCATTCTCTCATTTTAAACACCAGCAAATTAAGTCAAACGTCATTCATTACAGCAGGCACACCTCCTAGCCCACTGCAAATGTAATCAGCAACAGATGAGGTTCACGTACCATTGGCTCATGTCCACAGCAACAGAACTAGGTGCCTTCACCTGGCCAAGTTGACAACTGAATCTAACTACCACATGTGGATGCATAATAAAGATTTGACAAAAGGAGTCGTCATTCACAAAAATGCAGGCAAAAACCACGTGTTTTCTGTGTTTACTTAGGTTATTGTGCCAGTGTACACTTGACAGGCAAAGCTGGCCATTGATTCTTTTATATTAACCATTGCTTCATTTTATTGTTAAAATATCACATGAGCAGAAGAAAACTTCTGGTACGAAATCCGTTAGCATTTACTGCTTGTTCCAGAGTTGCTCTCAGCTCATGATACCATGATCTGATAAGCCATTTGTAATATGAACATACCTGATTTAACTTGTACTTCCATAATTTGGGGCAGATGGCTTTGAATTATTTCTTGGATAGGAAGTATCTGAATGAGAAAAATGAGAAATCTCTATTGTATCATTAAAGAATAAAAAAAGTAGTTTATTTTTCCTACAAGTAATATGAATATAAACAAAAAACCATAATTTTCAGATGAATGTATCATCTTTCCAGATTGGATGGATTATGATCTCTCAGAAGATTTTCTCTATCTTACACTACACA
This sequence comes from Myrmecophaga tridactyla, assembly GCA_004026745.1. NCBI lineage: Eukaryota > Metazoa > Chordata > Mammalia > Pilosa > Myrmecophagidae > Myrmecophaga > Myrmecophaga tridactyla. Next base: position 13,991 of record PVIY010010605.1, on the reverse strand, counting down.
AGGGAAATCTAGACTAGAGTTGGGTTAGCCACCAATTTGTATACCAGAACGTAAAAAAAAGCACTATTAAAAATATTTATAAGTGGATTTCATTACAATTAAAAGATCTATTTATTAAGCCAAGTTTAGTCTCAATTGGAGATGATATAGAAAACATATACTAAATGAAAGACTCATTTCCAGACTTCACAAAGAATTTCTACAAATTAACGAGGAAAAGATTGACTAAACTAATTTCATAAATGGGTAAAAGACTTAAAAACAATTTCTTCAAAAAACAGGATATCCTATTGGTCAATGAATTTATGAAAAAGTACTCAATAGGTTCAATCCACAGAGAAATAAAAATTAAAACCACAGTGTGATAAAACTACGTAGCTCCCAGAATGGCTAAACCAACCACCCAACCAGGCAGCCAACCAACAAACTGATATCAATTGGTGAAGACTTATTACAACTACAATTCTCATTTTCTGATGGTGGGAGTATAAAATGACTTAAACACTTCGAGAAACTTTTTCAGTATCTACTAAGGCTCAATATATGTGTCCTTTATGACCTAGCACTTCTAATCCTAAAAAGCCACTCAATAGAAATATGTAAAATTGTTCTCCAAAAGCCATGATCATAGCAAGACTATTCATAATAGCCTCCAAATGGAAATACCCCATTGTTTATCAACAGTGAAATAGATAGTGTGATATGCTCATTCAGCAATAAAGAAGAAGAAGAAGAAGAGGAAGTAGTAGTAGTAGTAGTAGTAATTGGAGGAGGAGGAGGAGGGGTAGGGAAAGGAGGAGAAGGAAGAGATGAAGAAGGAGGAGGAGAAGGGGAAGGAGAAGAAGAAGGAAAAGAGAAAGAAGAAAAAGGAGGAGGAGGAGGAGGAGAAAAACCAATCACTTCCACCACCACCACCACCACCAACTGACTGCTTTATGCTACAACATGGAAGAATCTCCACACATGTTGAGTAAAAGAAGACATGACTCAAAAAGTGCATATCATGATTCCATTTATAGGAAATTCCACAACAAGAAAAACTAATACGGTTAGTAAGAAAAGTGATCCTTTTGAGGGATCAGTAACTGAGTAGGATACAAGAGCTATCAAGAGGGCTGATCATGATTCATATATGTGCTTCTCAAACTTCACTTTTATACAGATATCCTTGGAAATCTTATTGAAATGTAGATTCTGATTTAATAGGTCTGAGAGTGACCTGAGATTCTGCATCTCTAACACACTTCTTGGTAATGTTGATGCACATTTGGTAGAAAATGTCTATGTCTTCTTCTGAATGGCGGATACCAAGGTTTATCTGTAAAATTTTATCTAACTATATAATTTGTGCACTTTCTGTATACTTACTGTACTTGAATTCTATATTCTACTATTTTAAGTAGACATCTTGGAATGGAAATATGAAGTGAATTTTTTTGCTGCATTTTTGCAAATAGCGTAGAACTTGGAAAGTGTATTCGTTTGAGGTTTATGATTGAATGCAACAAAATTAACTGTGAATAACTTAAATCAATAGGATATTTGATGGAATTTTGTATGAGATCTTATAGAACAGGAGAGAAGGCTTGAGGACCAGGCTTGCAAAGGAGCAGATTTAGGCAGCACCAGATAGCCTCGGCACCAGGAACTCAACAGCCTTGTACATGTACCACCACTGGAATAAATTATTTCAAACACTTCCAGTCTTTCTGTCCTCATTCACAATTCAGTTTCCTAGGAGACAGTGCCCAACTGACCTAACACAAGAGATGCACATGCCCCGACAACGAACAAGGGTCAGGGAAACTGACTAACACTGTTCCATCAGTCTCTCTTCAAAATGGATGAACATTATCCACAAGGCAACTGGAATACATTTCCAAAAGACAGTGGGATAGATGCTGAGTAGGCGATGACAACAAATGTCTAATTCCACAACACTGTGGAAGTGTCTATCAAAAAAAAAAATTACTGCCTAACTCCACAACTAATCCTTATATCTCTTATAACTCACAGCTCCCAGAATTTCCACGAGCTTGCTCCCCTCTCCCGGCTCAGTTCTGGGATAAATTTTGTGCGTGGTGGCCAGTTGGGAGCAGTGACAGGCAAGGATTTGTACAGGACAGTAAAATGCACAGTATTGTTACTGCTGACTTGACTCACTCAGCAGTGGTTTGACATTTGAAAAATCAGTTTTGGCAACAGCTCAGGAGATGAAAAATTAACAAATAAGTACTATCCATTCCACATGAAATTGGATTTCTTAGTTTTGTTAAGTCTGGTGTAAACATGTATAGCTTCGTAGGAAATTTTCTTTTTCAATTCCTCTAATAGTTTCAGTAGTTGCAGTGAGAATCCTGTTAAGTTTCTTAGAACTCTTGGGTAATGATACCATAGAGTTGTCATCCCAAGCTATTAGTTATCCCAGAAGTTATTAATTTGTAGTTATGGTCAACTGCATATTTCCTACCCCTCAGGAAACTCAGAATAGTATTTTGGATCCATCTGGGTAAAAAGCACAACATAGGCATAATATCATTATCATCTGTGACACATTCAGGTCATGTTTCTTCCACATTTTGTTAGTTTCAATGAACCAGGGACTGCTAATGAATGATTTCCATTGGATAATTTTGTTTTTTCTGTTTCAAGTTTCAAGTTGCCTGTCTGGATTTCATTAGCAGTACAATAATTTACCCAAGTGGGCTTTGTTTCTTAACTTGATTGGGAAAGGGACATTGGGAGGGTGTCTGTCTTTGTGGGAAAGGAGATATTTTTTTAACCCATGGTGATTGTATATGTGTGTGGAAAGGATTTGAGGAGTGCAATTTTTTTCCCAGTTCATTTTGCTTTACATTCTTCAAACCATGGTCTTTGTAAACTACTGCAAAAACTATTTACCACTCAGACATGAATATCATTAACATTATATACGCAGGGCAAGTTACTCCAAAAAACACAAATATTTAGGTGACGTAATGGAAAAATATGTGTAGTCCAATGAAAAAAAGACAAGAAAACCTGGTATTTAAAATTAATTTATCTATTTTATTATTATTATCATTTTTATTATTACTTAGTTTGTTCCTTTAGAAATTTACTCCCTAGCTTATTTCATTAAGTTCTTTTTCTTCTTGCTTTATTACAATAACTTGATAAATATAGCCAATTCAAAAGAGGACCAAAGAACTGTGGGGAGATAGTGGAATAAGAAGCTCCAGACATCAGTCCCTCCACCAAAACAACTATTAAACTGGCAGACTTGTCTAAATCAATTATTTTAAAACTAGAGTCTAGTGGAAAACTGTGCAGCATCTAGGAAGTAATGTGTGGAAGAATCAGGTAAATTGTGATAAATATTGGTGTAAAATGCAAATGCATAAAAATTATGTTAAATCTATGGTTTTGAGCATAACATGTACAAAGATATAATTCGTAACAAGTACAGAAGAAACTGTGAGGGGATGGAAAGGCACAGGAACAATGCATGTGCGTGCTATTAAAGATATGTTGGCATCAAATCAAATGTGATTGTTATAGATTTAGGATGTTATATTTTAACCCCCTGGTGACCATAAAGAAAATACATGAAAAATAAAATATAACCAGAAAGAAATCAGGAAAAACTCAAAACGGAACAACACACACACACACACACACACACACACACAGAGTAAATATGGAAGTAGAACCTAGAAGAATTTGGGGTCAAAAATATATGTTTTACAAAGACAAAATGACAACCTGGCAGAAGATAGTCCTGAATTATCATTAATTACTTTAAATGTAAATGGAATAAAAACTTTAATCAAAATATAGAGATTAACAGAATGGATAAAAAAGTGTGACCAAGTCATATGCTGTTTATAAGAGATTCAACTTAATTTTAAAGGCATAGGTAATTTGAAAGTGAAAGGATTGGAAAACTAATTAATGCAAGTAGTAACCAAAAGAGAACTGTGAGGGTGTGCTAAGGTAGTTCAGGGATAGAATTTTTGCCTGCCATGAAGGAGTCCCAGGTTTGATTCCTGGACCATGCACTTCTCAAAAACAAACAAAAGGGTGGGCCATGGTGGCTTAGCAGGCAGACTTTTCACCTGGCATGTTGGAGACCCAAGTTCAATATTCCCAGTGCCCACTCATGCAAAAAAAAAAGAAGCAAAACAAACTAATGAACAAAAATTCAACAAATACTGCTGCAATAATAAGATTCTCATGTGGAAAAATAATGAAATGTGACCCTGCCATATAGCCTACAAAAAAAAGAGAGAGAGAAAACTGTGGTAGCTATACTAATATCAGATAAAACAAGAGTTAAAACTGCTAAAGGAGTCAATTCAATAAGAATGTATAACAATTATAAATTATAAGCACCTAACAGCAGAACCTTAAAATATCTGAAGCATATATTGAAAGAATTGAAGGGAGAAACAGATGGCACTATATTAATAGTATCACCTTCAAAAATGGATAAAACATTTAGCAGAAGATCAATAGTGAAACAGAAGACTTGAACAATACTCTAAATCAGCTAGGCTTAGCAGGCATATATAGAACATTTCACCCAACAGCAACAAAATACAGTTCTTCTCTAACGCATATGGATCTATCTCTAGGAGAGAGCATATTTTAGGCCAAAAAAATTCTCAATAAATTAGAAAATATTGAAATCAGATAATGAGTCTTCTCCTACCACAAAGGAGTGAAGACAGAAAATCAACAACAAAGGGAGAATTGGAAACATCAGAAAAATGTAGAAATCACACAGCATACTTCTAAACAACCAACGGGTCAAAAATGAAATTACAAAGGAAAAGAGGAACTATCTTAAGGTGAATGGAAATAAAAATGCAACATACTAAACTTATGGGATACAGCAAAGTAGTGCTGAAAGGGAAATTTATAGCTCTAAGTGTTAACATTAAGAAAGAAGAAAGATCTCAGAACAGAGATTTAATCTCAAAACTGGAGGACATAGAAAAATAAGAGCAAACTAAACCTAATATTAACATAAGGAAAGAAATAACAAAGAGTAGAGCAAATATAAATGAATTGCAGAATTAAGAAAAATAGAATCAACAAAACCAGATGATGGTTCTTTGGAAAGCTAAATACAATTGACAAAACTTGAGTTAGATTGACAACAAAAAAAGAGAGAAGACACAAATAAATAAAATCAGATATGAAAATGGGGGACATCAATACCAACCCTACAGAAATAAAACAGTTTATAAGAGGATACTATGACCAACTACATACCAATATATAACCTAAGTGAAATGGATAAATTCCTAGAAACATACACACTGCCCACATAGACTCATGAAGAAACAGAAGACCTCACAAACCAATCACTAGTAAAGAGATTGAAAGACTCCTAGGGCCAGATAGCTTCACAATTGAATTTTACCAAAATACCAGGAAGAATTAAAACCAATCCTGTTCAAATGCTTCCCAAAAATTAAAAAGCAGATAACATTCCAAAACTCATTCTGAGAGCAACACTACGCTCATACTAAAACCCAAAAAAGATACCACAAGAGAAGAAAATTACAAACCAATATCTCTTATGAATATAGATGTAAAAATACCTCAACAAAATACTAATAAACTGAATCCAGCAGCATATTACAACAATTATATACCATGATCAAATGAGATTTGTCCTAGCTATACAAGAATGGTTCAACATAAGAAAATCAAAAAATGTTATATACCGCATTAACAGAATGAAGGAAAAGAAAACAACACACAATCATTACAGTTGATGTAAGAAAAGGCATTTGACAAAATATAGCATGCCTTATGATAAGAAACTTAAAAAACTAGAATAGGAGGAAATTTCCTCAACACATTAAAGGACATATATGAAAATCCACAGCTAACATCATATGCAATGGTGAAAAAATAAAAGCTTTCCCTCTAAGAGTAAGAAAAAGGCAAAGATGTCCATTATCACCACTGTTATTCACCATTGTACTAGAAGTTCTAACTAGAGTATTTTAGGAAAGAGAAAGAAATAAAAGGCATCCAAATTGGAAATTCAGAAGTGAAACTTCTCTATTTGCAGATGATATGAGTCAATGTCTTGAAAAATCCATAACATAGCTACCAGGAATAATAAACAAATTCAGCAAGGGGACATGGCAAAAAATCAAAATGCAAATATCAGTGGTGTGACTGTACACTTGTAATGGACAATCTGAAGAAGAAATCCAGAAAAAAATTCAACTTACAATAATAATATAATCAAATGTCTAGGAATAAAATTTAACCAAGGATATAAAGGACTTGTACACAGAAAACTACAAAACATTGCTAAAATAAATAAGACCTAAATAAATGGAAGGACTTTCCATGTTCATGGATTGGAAAGCTTATATTTTTAAAGTGTCAATTCTACCCAAAGTTATTTACAGATTTAATGCAAAAGCCTTCTTTGCAGAAAAGGATTAGCTAGTCATCAAATTTATAGGAAGGGCAAGAGATCCCAAATATCCAAAGCCATCTTGAAAAGAAAAACAAAGTTGGAGGAGTCACACTTTCTGAACTTAAAACTTATTACAAAGCCACAGTAACTAAAACAACATGATACTGGCACAAGGACAGACCTACAAACCAAAAGAATCTAATTAAGGGTTCAGAAATCAATGTTTACATTTATTGCCAACTGATTTTTGACAAGGATGTCTAGTGTAATCATTTGGGAAACAATAGTCTCTTCAATAAATAATGCTGGAAAAACTGAATATCTGTAAGTAAAAGAATGAAGGCAGACCTCTACCTCTCACCACATACAAAAATCAACTCAAAATGGATCAAAGACCAAAGTATAACAACCAGAAAGATAAAACTCTCAGAATAAAATACAGAGGAGTATCTTCAGAACCTTGTGTTAGGCAAGTGTTTCTTAAGACTTTACACCAAAAGCACAGGCAAAAAGAAAAAAAAATAGGTTAATGGGACTTCATCAAAATTATAAAGTTTCATGCATCAATGGATTTCTTCATAAATGTAAAAAAGTATGACGAAATATTTGGAAACTACATACCCAATAAGGATTGAATGTCTAAATATACAAAGAAGAACTACAACTCAACAACAAAAAGACAAACAACAGAATTTAAGTGGAAAAAGACTTGAAAAGATATTTCTGCAAAGATACACAAATGGCCAAAAAGCAAATGAAAGATGTTCAGCATTGCTAACCATTAAACAAATGCAAATCGAAAGCACAGTGAGATACACTTTCATACCCATGAAAATGTCTACTATTAAAAAAAGAGTGTTGGAGAGGATTTTGGAGAAAAAGGAACACTCATTCATTGTTGGTGGGAATGTAAATGGTGTAGCCTCTGTGGAAAACAGTTTGGTGGTTCCTCAGAAAGTGAAGTATAGAATTACCATATGATCCAGCATTCCCATTCCTAGGTATAAAACCAAAAGAATTAAAAGCTGGGATTCAAACAGATATTTGCATACTGATGTTCACAGTGGCATTATTCACAATTGCCAAGAGATAGAAGCATCCATCAATAGATGACTAGATAAACGTTATGTGGTATATACATACAACAGAGTACCATTCAGGCATTAAAAATGAATAAAGTTCTGATACATGCAACAACCTTGAAGATATCATGTTGAATGCAATAAGCCAGATGCAAAAGGACAAATATTATGGTATAAATAGAATAGGCAAATTCATGGTGTCAGATACTAGCATACAGGTTAGCAGGTGCTAGGGTGAGGGTGGTAAATGAGAAATTAATGTTTAATTGGTACAGAATTTCTATTTAAGGTGACGGAAAAGTTTTGGGAATGGATGGTAGTGATGGTAGTAAAGTGAAGTACTAAATTATATATTTGATTGTGGTTAAAAGTGAAAATTTTACATTGTATGTATGCTACTAGAATGATTTTTAAAAAAATACATAGAGCTCTAAAAAACAAACAAACAAACAAAAAATACACAGAGCTTTAGTAACCATGTTTCTTTGAAGATGATTGTATAGTGATATAGCTTTCGCAGTGTGACTGTGTGATTGTAAAAACCCTGTGTGTTTTTTTTTTATCTACAGTATGGACAGATGAGTAAAAAATATGGATTAAAATAAATAAATAATGGGGGAGCAAAAGTTAAAATAAATTGAGTAGATTGAAATACTGGTGATCAATGAAAGGGAATGGTAAGGGGTATAGAAAAAAATAGGGGAAACAAAGGTTAAAATGTATTGTGTGGATGGAAATACTGGTGGTCAATGAGAGGGAGGGTCTGGGTATGGATGAGTTTTTTCTTTTTCCTTTTTATTTCTTTTTCTGGAGTGTTGCAAATATTCTGAGACATGATCATGGTGATGAATATAGGACTATGTGATGATATCGTGAGCCATTGATTGTATACCAAGTATGGAATGATCATATGTTAAGAATGTTCGTGCTTACATGTTGTTTTGTTTTGTTAATAAAAATATTTTTAAAAATACATACAGCTGTGCAACATAGTCAACCCTAAAGTAAATTATGGACTATTGTTAGTAGTGCTATTATAATATAATATTGTAATAATATTCTTTCATCAACTATAGCTAAGGAACCACATGGATGCAAATTGTGTGTGAGGAAGGTATATGGGAACTTTATATTTTCTGCTTGCTTGATTTTTCTGCAAACCTACAACTTCTAAAATAAATAAATGAGTCTCCTACAGCAACAATCAGCTGAATTGGACCAACAACCAGAATAAATTTGGAAGAAGACCTTAAGGTCCTGATGGGAACCCAACCTTGGCTCACATCTTGATTTCAGAAGTGTTTGGCCATGAGCAGAGAACCCAGCCAACTTTTACCTAGACCTCTGACTCATAGAACTGTGAGACAATAAATGAATGTTGTTTTAAGCCACTAAGTTTATAAAAATTTGTCATGCAACAATAGAAAACTAATATATTCTGTACACACAGTTAGGTCTAGAATGGAATATCCAAAATTTCATAGTAATTAGTATTTGCCTATGAAATATGAATGATAAGCCTACTTTGCAAGTTGATGATAAGTTTACTCAGAAATAGTATGAGAGCAATGAGTGTAGTGTCTGTCACTATTGTTATATAGTGCCTGGTCAAAATGGTAGAACAGTAGTATTTTTTAAGCCAAGATCTTGTTAATGACCACGGGCAAATCTTAAAGCAATTCAGAACACTTATACACCACGATTGTCAGTTCAATCTCAGTTCTTATTGACCTGACGGGAATAAGCAATCTGCTTTGGTTACTACTAAGACTGCCACAGACCTGGTCGACAAGAAGTCCGTGTATCATAACCCTTGACTTCTCATTGAGAAAATGATGGAACAAAAAGAATGGAGGGCTTTGGTTACTGGTACTCAGAGTGCCCCTATTTTTAGGTATTCTCATATGGCCAAAGTGCAAAATACAAGAAAGTTCGAAAAGGTTGTCCCCGACAAAGGAAAATAAATGAGTGCATCATTTCTTGCCACCACATATAAACTTAATTTACTCATCTATATCATTCTCATGGCCAAATGGAGTGAAGGGTAGGCCAACTTTGGGGGAGGAGGCAGTAGTGGCAGAAAAATCTAAGCTTTTGGTTTTTCAAGTGAGGAGTAAGGGAAAAAATGTGGTGACAGAAAAACTGTCATGTATTGTACTTGACAGGTGGCTAAAATTTCTTCTTAAATCAGGCAGCAAGATTGTGTTGTCATTTGTTGAGAAAAGCTACTTCCGCCCATAAATGTGAAAAAATAATAAGCTTTCCCTTCTCCTGGCTTATTCTTTTACAAGGATTATTGTATTGATTTGTGTAAATACTGGTCCCCAAAATTGAACGTGGATGAGTCAAAATCTGTGGTATATTTTGCACACATGCCAAGCTTGCAATACCATTAGAAACTTCATGACTCTGTGAGATGCAAGGAAGTTATTTGACATATTTAAATTCTTCTAGAAGTTGTTAGTTGTCAGTATTCCAAACATGAGAGAACTCTCTGAATTACCTCATTTTCTATTTCTGCATGATTGAACAAATGGGGGTGGAAGGAGAAGGGTTATGGGCTTGCTTATTTTGTAGGTTACATTGATTATTTTTATTTTCAAGTTCAAAAATTGAAAAATTTTAAAGATGTTCTTAAATTCATAAACCTCCCCAGAACTCTCCTGTCACAGAGAGGAGATCAGTAATTGTATAACTTAGTCAAAAAAAAAAAAAAAAAGGACATCTGCCCCCTCCCACGCACACACTTGGGACAGTGAGTTATAAATGCTATTTTGCTTTAAATGGTATCACATTTGTTTTCATCTGGATCTTGTTACCTTGAGCTACACAGAAAGAAAGGATTTCTTGTTGAACTGGCCAAAATGTGCACTTTTGCATTCTTTTCTTCTAACTGTACTATAGCGTATAGTATATAATTGAATACCCCCTGTACACATGGACATGGTGGTGATGTCCTTCATAGGTTTTCTGTGGGTATGTGGCTAGGTTGGAGCACATGAGAAAGGTTAACTGCCTTCCCACCCTCTGTTTTGTTCAGTGCGCAAAGCTTTCAGACAAATATCTCTTTGTTTTTTCTCCTTTAATATCCAATTCCAAGCTCACCAGGGAAGAGAGGATAGAACGCCACAAAACTCACTTTGTCTCAGCTAGAGCTATAACACAAACAAGACATACAACCAACTTTTCATGCTTAATTTTCTCTTCATACTTCAGAAGACACCTGCCTGAGGGTCTTGTGGCTAATGGGCTGCAGAAGGCTTGGTTTATCGTTCAAACCTAGTAGCCCCCATCTGATGTCCAGGCAAAAATCAGAGATTACAGAATAGTTCACATTGTCTGAGTCTGCTTACCACACAGTTTCTTTCAAGACTTGAAAGGCTGCTTTCCACTGCTACCCTTCCTCCTACGCCCAATTCCTTTTAAGATAGAAAGAAAATGGTGACCCTTGTGTGTTAGACAATCCTACATCAAGGTGAAGTCTTGATAACCAGCTCTTTTCACCCTTAAGCCTTATAAACCTGCTAATTAAAGGAAACTTAGTTTTAAAGATCAAGGGAGAAAGAATTCTAAGTCAGAGCCAGTAATCTTTGTAAAACTCGTTCTAGTGACTTCCTGAATTTTTGCTAGTTCGTTTCTGGAGGCCCACTGAAGTGAGAGCCTTATAACATGTAACATTTCAACATGCGTATTTCAAAGCTGTCTGTGATACCAAAAGCAGACAGCACAGGGAGCTATCTCTGTCAGAGAAAAGTCTAAAGCACAACCTTTCCTCTCTACATAAAACATGTTAGCACTTTACAAACTACAAGACTCGCAAATACTCTCTCTCTCTATCTACAGCAGAAATCTCACTGAATGTCCCCTTTGGGAAAACCTTACCTTTATTCCATGTCATTAAAGAGTTTTTTTCTTTGCAAGGTGCAATAAAACAAATGCTTATTTCTTGGTGGATGAGCTCACTCTTACATACCACTATAATTGGGGATATAGTCAGCTTGCAGCAGCCACACAAGGTTCCTTCTTAACAGTCCTGTTGAAGGATCAGTGGCTAATTCCCTGCTTCCCAGTCAGCTACTGCCTTAGTCTTCTAAGATCTAGTTAGATCTTAGATTGCAAAGGTAACTCGAAAACAATTTTCATCTAAATCACCTCTTTAGAAAGTCCTTAAATTTCATGCATTTATCTCTACTTATTGTTTGTTTGTTTGTTTTAAAATCAGGACCAACAATATATGAGTAGGAAATTAAAAGACCAAGGTCAAGGGGAAAAGATGTAGAATCTTAAATGTTGAATAGCGTATTTGGCCCCAAGTTTCCTAATGGCCAGGGAAAAGGAAACAAGAGTATCTGCATGAGTGGTACCCAAACTAACTGTGCCTCAGAATCCTTGAGCAATTTTAAGTAGAGACATTCCTGAGCTCCTCCCCAGTCCAGCTCAGCCAAAATCTCCAGAAGGGGAGCCAGCATGCCCATGCTTTTCGTAAGTTCCCAGATCCAGGTGGATAGATCTGCTGTTAGTCGGGTTTAGAAACCACTGAGCTAGATGACTTGAATTTATTTATTCATAAGGAATATGATGCCAGTTCAGAACTCTCCAGTACTTAATGTCTCCTTTGAAAACTCACTGAGTCATGTTGTATAGCCTGAAGTGTCAGAGTGGAATATATATTCATCAATTTGTTCACTATGGTAAATTCCATAAAATGTGTCTTCAGATTTCCTTGAAGAAAGTTGTACTGATTAAACCAAAATATAAGTGGGAAAAATAACTTTATAAGGGTAATATCAATACGATTTAGAAACCTATCTAAGAGTATGCAGATCCTTTACCTGAAGCTTGTCTTTAGGATAATCTAGATGTTTTTTAGATTCCAAAGAATTGTCCCAATTTGTCTATTTATTATCCTTGGGAAAATTTTTTTTAAATCAGTAATCTGGAGAAAATTTCAAAATTAACATAATTTTACATGCAATTACAGCAGTATAACATGAGCATGGTATGAAAAAAACACAAAACCAACGAGAATGAATGGGATCATACTCTTCAAAAGTGAATTCTGCCACAAGACTCCTGCTTTCCAAAAGTAATCAACGTTTGTCCAAACCTGTTCTTAGTCCTTCTTGTGCTAACTCCCAAACTCTAAATAATGTTTATGCAAATGTTTGGTTTGTCAATGTTAGACATTAATGATTGACTCTCTACTAGGAAGGAAGATATAGCCTTCTTAAAATATTACACTTCCTTACCCCATCAACTTTCAACAGGTATGCTGAATTATTGTTTGTGGTCCCTTTATTGGTTCTTTGATAATTTTAAATGACATTCCTATAAGTCTTTTTTATGTTTTATTATTTCTTAATGCATCTCTTTGTTGTTTCCTATGTGTGATAGAGATATTGAAGCTCCTAAATTTCTTCCTATGTGACTCCACCTCCTCATCCCCTCTTCCCCTTTACAATTTCAACATAAATGATTCAGTTTCTGACTAACTTAAATTTTTCAAGTTTTGTCTATATGTTGTTTCTACAATTCAAAAACCTAGTATATAATATAACTATATAAATTGTGTTCATTACCATACACAGAGCACTACAGTTACATTTTCTTTTCTGCCCACTTTCTCTTACCATCCCCTATACAACTGAAGGAAAATGTCCCTAATTTCCAGGATGGGCTTAATCCATTTGCTTAAACTCCTTCTGTATAGCATGCTCATAATCATTCCATTTTTTGGTTTGCCTCCTGATTGTTCAAAGATATTCTTTGCGCAGTCCTGTGTATTTTTAAGTATATAGTTGCTTTTTTATTTTCTTTTGAAATATGCCTTTTCTTTTTATCACTATAACTTCCATTTTTGTATTCTTTTTATCTATTGCTTAGAACTCATTCTTTTATTTTTCCAGAGACTCACTGATTTCCTCCATCCTGATTTCTACTAGATGCTCTTTTAGGCAGTTATTATCAAGAAAATTGTATCCAGAGTATCCAGTGAGTTCTCTTGGGTTATTTCCATTTCTTGTATCTCATGCATTCTTCTTTCATGATATTCACCTCATCATCTTGAAGTATATCAAATAATGTCATCTAGGGTGCATAGAAAATAATATTTTTAATTCTTTCAAGATCTGAAAAAATATTGATTTTCTCTCTTCTATTCCATACCATTCAATTAGAAAGTCTCAACGAAATGGAGCCTTTTTTAAAAATTTTTTAAATTAAAAAAATATGACAACAAAGAAACACAAACATCCTTAATATATAATCATTCTGTTCTACATATATAATCAGTAATTCACAATATCATCACATAGTTGGATATTCATCATCATGGTTATTTCTTAGAACCTTTGCATCAATTCAGAAAAAAGAAATGAAAGGCAGCAGAAAAAGAAATAAAATGAAAACAGAAAAAAAAATTATATATACCATACCCTTTACCCCTCCCTTTCATTGATCACTAGCATTTCAAACTAAAT